>RPOG01005013.1:1508-37285 GCA_008086565.1 Thalassoma bifasciatum | reverse complement strand
AAAAGCCATTAATCCACTCTGTGACTTGGAAGTGGTCCAAGAGGGCTTGTGTTTGTGTGTATCTAGGTGTCTGATGGTTGGGTACGAGCCATGAAGCAATCAATCCTCATGTACACTAATATGATTATTACTCTGTCTTTTGTAAATGCACCTCTGGGGGCTGTAACTTCAGCAAAGAGACGACAACAAAGTAAAAACTTCACGTTCTCTGATTGAAAAAGAAGCTCAAAGCTCATTTCATCAACGAATGTCATTCATTGTTATCCGTTTAGTTTGAGAAGATTTGAAGCGCAAATATGGAGGAAGACTAGTTTTTTAGTTTTATAGCAAGAGCTTTTGACATCTGCTTATCATCTATGAATAAACCAGGCCTGACTGACGTTTCAATGTGGACTTTTTTATGGACCTTTTTCTCTACTTACGGAACTAAATCAGACCATCAGCTGTAAAATTGATCCTTTCTGTATTGTAACGTCTAATTCTAGCAGCCATAAGGTGTCAGATGAAAGTGTCTAAAGCAGTGTTGTAGTACTCGAGTCTGTATATGCTGGACTTGTGCTCTCTGGATACATGAGGACTAGAGGTCATTTCTCAATTCATGCTTTGTTACGTTTCATCTCTTATTTCTTCTGGTCTAAGGTTCAAATTTTCAAGCTGCTGAGATGGGTGTTGTGGTGATATTCAGCCTCCAGAAGACCGAGTGATCCCTCCTTCACAGAGAGGATCCTGGGAGAGCTTGAAAAAAATCTTTTTCCTGTTTCTTGTGGTGGTTGTGTCATTAAACTTGTTAGCTACATGTAAATTACTAGTTATCACAAATCCCCGCGCGTTCCTCTCTCTCTCTGCTCTGTTCGGTGCTGTGAAACGCAGGCACCTCACGTCTTTTTGATTGACAGGCTGTTTCAAAATAAAAGCACCCTCTTCAAAATAAAACTCCTTATAAGGCATGTGGTACATAACATGAATACTCCATTATCTTGCTTAAATTTGTTTTAACAACTTTGGAACACAAAAAGGAAGGTGCTTCACTTGGTGAGTACCTGTTTCCTTCCCTGGGGACTCTTGCAGGACTTGGGCTAAGTTACTGAGGACTCAACCTGGACTCAGACACGGCTCGGGTGAAGAAGACTAGGACTCGGACTTGACTCAGATTTTATTTTGGTGACTCGGACTCGAGTACTGAGGACTTGACTACAACACTGGTCTGTGTGTAAACACTCTGCATGACATGTACAGCCCCAATCCCAATGAAGTGGGGACGTTGTGTAAAATTTTTCCTTTTGACATGACTCATTAAATGTTTTTGAACTGAGGACACTAATTGTTGGCGCTTTGGAGCTGGAATTTTTTTCCCATTCTTGCTTATTGAACAGTTTCAGTTGCTCAACAGTCCAGGGTCTCTGTTGTCATATTTCGTGCTTCATAATGTTCCACACATTTGCTGGCAGGCCAGTCCAATAGCCGCACTCTTTTACTACGAAGCCACACTGTTGTAACAGGTGCAGAATGTGTCTTGGTTTCATTGTCTTGCTGAAATAATCAGGGACGTCCCTGAAAAAGACAGAGTTGCTTGGGAGGGCAGCATATGTTGCGCCAAAACCTGTTTGTACCTTTCAGCATTAATGCTGCCTTCACAGATGTTATAGTTACCCATGATGCCATGGGCACGAACATACCCCCATACCATCACAGATGCTGCTTTTGAACTTTTGAAATGTGAACTCGCCAGACCACAGCAGACTTTTCCACGTTGTGTCAGCTCATTTCAGATGAGCTTGGACCCAGAGAAGCTGGTGGTGTTTCTGTCTGTTGTTGATGTCTGACTTTGTCTTTGCATGGTACAGTTTGAGCTGTCACTTGTAGATGTAGTGATGAACTGTGTTAACTGAAAATGTTTTTTGAAGTGTTCCTGAGTCCACGTGCTAATATCCTTTACACAATGATGTGGCTTTTTAATCCGATGCTGCCTGAGAGGTCAAAGGTCACGGGCATTCAATGTTGGTTTTGGGCCTTGCTGCTTATGTGCAGAGATTTCTCCAGGTTCTCTGAACTTTTGATGATATTGTGGCCTGTAAATGATGAAATCCCTAAAATGTTTTGCAATTGCATGGTGAGAAACATTGTTCTTCAACTGTTGGATCATTTGCTCACACAGTTGTTGACAAAGTGGTGAACCTGGCCCCATCCTTGTTTGTGAAGGACTGAGCCTTTCAGGGATACTCCTTCAGGGAATGAATCACGACACTCACCTGTTTCCAATTGACCTGTTCACCTGTGGAATGATCCAAACAACTGTTTTTTCAGTCTTTTGTTGACCCTGTTCCAGATTTTTAGGAAGGTCAAATTCAATATGAGTAAATATTTGCAATAACAAAAGGCAATCACAATAATTTTTATTAGTTCAAACATTAACTATCTTGTCTTTGTAGTGTATTCAATCAAATATAGGTTCAACAGGATTAGCAAATCACTGTCCTCCGTTCTTATTTATGTTTTTACTTCATTAGGATCAGGGTCTTATTTTTGGTAAAACGTTTGTCTTTTTAGAATCATAGAAGACCAAAATACTGTAAACTGTTTAACTTCTGCTAGGTTTATCGTCCCTTGCCAAGAACTGTCACTGTGAAATATTGCACAATGAGTTTGGATGACGTTATGGTCTTTGACACTGAAAAGTAATCTCCCTTGTCCTAATTTTGCAAAACTAAACAAAGCATGACATTTCTAAGGCTGACGTAAGTATGAGCAGATCAAAGGCAGGGGGAAAAACAATGCATGATGCAGCTCCAAGAGCCAAGGGCAGTTTCTTGATTACTGGCAAGAACTGCCCTCTGTAACACTGAATCCACCTGTGGATTTTTCCTTCACTTCCTGTGCTTACCTCACTCTCTGATACTGCAGGGAAAAAGCGCAATTCTCCTTTTCACACTTCATTTCTTACCCTATCTGTAGCCTGTCTTACGTCCATAGGATGTGATAATGGAAGCCGGTGACATATATTCTCATGGAGCCAGTGATGATATAGTCACACAATTCACAGCTTGACATCTTACCAGCTGCTCCCACACTAATTTACTACACTTCCACCTTTTGCCACCTTTCACACACTGACCAACACATTCAAACCTAGTTCAAATGGTACATTTGGTGTGACACCATAGTTTATTTCCCATGTCCTGATCTCTTCAGCCTCCCTTATCCAACACTCGTATCTGTCGCTCTTTGAGTGGATGACCTCAGCCTTTCCCCAGTCCATGGTGAAATTATCTCTCTTGAATTTATCTGAGATGACTAATTTGGAGTTTTCTTGGTACATTTTTTTTCCCATTATTTTGTTTTCTTCATTTACATCTGTTGCACCAGTTATGGAGCTATGGTGAGAGGAAACACACAAGGCATGAAGCAGAGATGTTCCAATACCATTGTTTTCCCCTCTCAATTCTGATTCTTGTGCTGTGGGTATCAGCCAATACTGAGTACCAATCCGATACCAGTATGTTAAGGTTGTCCAACACTTGTATCTGTTGCTCTCTTAGTGGAAGATCTCAGCCTTTTCCCAGTCCATGATGAAATTATCGCTCTTGAAATGGTCTGAGGTGACTGATTTGGAGTTTTCTTGATCCATTTTTCCCCATTGTTTTTCCACACGGGCATACTTAATTTGCTTCTATTGTATCAATTGTGGAGCTATGGTGAGAGGAAACACACAAGGCGTGAAGTAGAGATGTTACCATTTTTTATATGGTTTATATGGTTTTTTATATGTACTTAACAAAAAAAGGTGAAATAACTGAAAACATGTTTTATATTCCAGTTTCTTCAAAATAGCCACCCTTTACTCTGATTACTGCTTTGTATACTTTTGGCATTTTTCAAGAGGTCGTCACCTGAAATGGTTTTCTCTTCACAGCTGTGCCTCATCAGGGTTAATTAGTGGAATTTCTGGCTTTATCAATGGAGTTGGGACCATCAGTTGTGTTGTGCAGAAGTCAGGTTAGCACACAGCCCACAGCCCTATTGGAGAGCAAGAACCAATCAGCTTATTAAAGAAAAACGAGTGGCCATCATTACTTTAAGAAATAAAGGTCAGTCAGTCTAGTAAATACTCATGAAAATAAAGAAAACACAAATTGAATGAGAAGGTGTGTCCAAAGTTTTGGCCTGTACTGTAGTTGGTGCTTTGCTCTGGCCCAGCAAAGAGTTGGTGCATGGTAAGCACCAGTTTTTGGCTCCTGGTGTCAGTTGTTGGTGGAAAACAGAAAGAACTGGGGCTAAGTCGGGCACTAGCCTGGAACTTGCACCAGCACCAATTAGGTGGAAAAGGGGTATGAGTGACATCATGGAAGACCTGATAGCATTGGTGCAGTTGCTGTAGGAATACAGTGGTGTGTGTGCACTGTTGGTAGTGTTGTGCTTGGAACAGGTCATCAATTACTGTGTGAGCTCATCTGTGACAAGTGTGTGTGTTCGTGAGAAAGAGAGAATGCATGTGAGTGTGTGTGTGAAGGCCCTGACAGAAACACCACTGTCTGCCACTGCAAACAGTAACCAAAGGAGTTCCTCAAGGGTCAGTGTTGAGACCGCTGCTGTGTGTTCTTTACACAAATTACATAAGTATGAATGTTCCATTGAGCATTAACTCTTTCATGCAGACAACACTGTGATTTTCTGATTGACATTCAGTTGAACCTCTAGCTCTTTTACTGGTACAGCTTCCTTTTGATATAGTTCAGCAGGGTTTTAATGACTTTGGGTGTGTTAAGAACGCAATATAGACAAAAATCAGACCAAAACAAAACAGACTAGTAGGAGACATGAAATTGGATCAATAAAAAGTTTGCTGGAGAAGACCAACAGAGAAAGTGTTGGATGAGTGACAGTCCACTTCTCATCTCACGCGGTGTCATACTCCACCTGCCCTCTCCCACTTAGATTTTTTTTCTTTCTGAGAGATAGTCCTGAGAGATCTTTCATCTATGCTCTGTACAGAAGCGTCACTATTTACTGTACATCTGCTGTTGCTGTTGATGTATCAATATCTTTTTTGTAAATCCACTTGTACCATCTGTGAATCTCCATGAGAGCACTTTCAGTTGTGAACTCTAAACCCCTCCACCCTTTCCCTACTATCTCTTACAACACAAGTCCATCTCTCTGAACATGTTTTCTTTGTTTTTGTCACTGGGTGAATACAGATACAGACAATAGAAGCATTTTTTTTTTCTTTTATAAATCCGCCTGTTTTATTGTTATAGATTTAGGCTCTATAAGTGACTTAACTGCTTACACGTCATCGTATGAGCTGTTCTAGATATTTTGCTTTGTTGTGTTTTTGTTAATTATAATAAAGACACAAATAATCACAGCTTAACGTGAATACTTGATAATCCTGGTTCCTGGTGTTTGCCAGGAAATCCTATTCCTGCAAGGGAAGCTGCTTCACAGACAGATAAGACAAAACACTGAGTCCCTAAAGGCTGCTGGATTAGTACAAAGAACATACAAGCACTATTGCCAGTATAGCAGTTTGTTGTAACCTGGGATTTATGACAGTATCTCCTTTTTGAGGACTATGGGTGGAACCTTTTGACCTTTACAAAGCAGAGAAAAGACGTTTATGGAGGCCCTTGGTTTGGCATTCACACATCAATGTGGTGTTTGTTGGTTTCCTTTGTCAGCGTTTGGGCTAAACCACTGGCAGATTCTGATTTATAAATCTATTTTAGGTCTATATTTTAAGTCTCCCTTCTTTATACCTTCAAACTAAGCTGAAGAGCACAGGGACTTGAACTCTAGATCTTTCTTAAGATGAAATAGGATGAGATAAGATAGTACTTTATTGATCCCCGCAGGGAAATTCAGATGTTACAGCAGCCAAAATAAGAACAAGAGCCAGAATAAGAATGGAAACAATCAGGAGAAGCCTAAGAATTTACAACAAATTAAGAGAATTACAAGTGTTAAAAACAAAAATTAAGATATATGAAGTGTTACAAATTAAGAATAAGACAAACACAAGGGTTAGAAAATTAAAAATTAAGATATATAAAAAGTTTTACAAATTAAAAAATTCGGATTTTTATAAAATGTAAAAAAATAAGATACATATATACAAGTTTTGAAATAGTTACAGTTGTTTTGAATAGACAGTTGGTAAAGGAGTGATTCAGCATTGAGAGTATTAAATTAAATAAATATGGTTATAAATAAATATGGGGGTAAATAAACATGTACAGACATATTTATTTATCCTCACACAACAAACACTCTTACTGTGTCTCACAAAGGCCACAACTGATTTGGATGAAAAGATGCTCAAATTTGTTAGCCCTTACACTTGGAATGACTTACAGAGAACTGGAGCCAATTGTATTTAAATGGATTGAAGCATCATCTTCGAAGGACTTGCACAATCTGTCACAATAAAATGACACGTGCATTTGAAAGTGAAAGGAAATTAAATCTTTCTTTTAACTCTACTTTTCTTTGTTCAAGTTACACAGCAGTGTTGTTTGAAACATGACGAGCAAACTTTGTAAGTTTGTACCAAAGTTTAATAGCCGGCTACATTTAGCTCTATTCACAGCACAGTGCTCTGAGACATGTCCATAACATGTAACTTAAGTGAATCCTGGTTACATCCCTCCAGTGCTCATCCACCAAGCAGAGCAAACACAACCTGGCTCTTCACTTTGTTGATAGACTCAGGTTTGAACAGATCACTGCAGAGAAACTGCTGCATGTGAGTTGGAATAGGCATTTTCATAAACAAGCTAAACCTGTGTATTAGACTCTGGCTAGTGTTTTAGCCTTTAGCCTGGGTTTTCAGCCTCTACCTCATGTGTAAACCTTTAGCCCATGTTTTTCACCTTTAGCCTGTGTTTTAGGCTCTACCTCATGTATAAAACTTCAGCCCATGTTTTTCGCCTTTAGCCTGTGTTTTGGCCTCTAACTCATGTTTGGCCTTTAGACCGTGTTTTAGCATTTAGCCTGTGTTTTAGCCTCTACCTCATGTTTTGGCCTTTAGCTCATGTTTTAGCCTTTAGCTCATGTTTCAGCCTTTAGCCAGTGTTTAAGCCTTTAGCCTGTGTTTTAGCCTCTACTTCATGTTTTAGCCTCTACTTCATGTTTTGGCCTTTAGCTCATGTTTTAGCCTTTAGCTCGTATTTTAGCCTTTAGCTCATGTTTTAGCCTTTAGCTCGTGTTTTAGCCTTTAGTCTTTGTTTTTGCCTCTACCTCCTGTTTTGGCCTTTAGCCCATGCTCTATCACTCTCCTGTTTAGCTTTACTCCTCTCTTCTGTCGGACAGTCCAGCTCCAGTGTTAACTGTAACTACTGAATAAATCACAGAAATTCCTTTTAATAGAGAAAATCAGATCTTTATTCTCATTACTAAACTTCATCAGCTGGCGTGGTGTTGTTGTGGAGACTCTGAAATGCTGTAAATCAGTCTGGTCCAGTCCAACCCGATCAAAAAGGTAAAAAATGACATGTAGTAATAACCTTTTTTGCTGATAATGATGATCTCACTCTAAGTTGCAGATTTCAAGGTCACTTAGAAAGTCCTCACTGTCCCTTTAATGTTACTTAAAAATTTGGAAAATTGTCATGTCAGGTTAAGGGTCTTACCCAAGCACACTTGACAAAGACTCGGCACTATATCGACAGGACCTGGGGCTCAAATCTCTTTGCTTCAAATTGAGAGAAGTCCAACTCTACCATTGGGCCACTACTGACCCATAGACATCAGTGACTTGGCAGCTTTTTCTTTTTGTCTGCCTCAGTGAGGGGCTGAGCGAGGTAGAGGTGATCAACAGGTGTTGGTGTAATCATAAGAACAACAAATCAAGAAGGGATGAAAAGTGGGACAGATGGAAGACAGAGGACGGAACAGATTATACCAAGAAACAAAATAAGAGCAGATGGAGCCAAGACTCATTTATGACAGTGGCCAAAAAAAAAACCCTTGTGTCTCAGATTATACCTGCTAACTGACCAGATACACTCAACCCTGGTCTCACTCCTCTAAATGTAATTTATTTGGATCTATTTCACACTTCTATTCATATCTCCATTATTTTTCCACATTTATATTCTGTATGAGGGGAACTGCAATGCCATGTTTCCCCAAGGAATAAAAATGTTTCTGATTCAGTTCAGTTCAGTTCACGGGTTAGACATTTTCTTGCCTGTATACCCGCGGGAATGAAGGCAGCTGTTTGCTGCCATTTCTAGACAGTCATAGTCACATATAGCTGTACTTTACTTATCACCCAGTTTCACCCCGTCAACAAAGCTGAAACAAACTCTGGTCCAAACAATTCCTCACCTTGTGAAAGTGAAAAGAAATATCCCTAAAGTGAGACATTTTTCAGTTTCAGGTAAGTGTGAGATGAAGTGGTCAAAGGAGGAAAATAATTGAATCCAACAGCTTATAGTTGAAACACATGGGACAGGGAAATGTTGTAACATGGTCATATCAAATTCTGATGGAGGTAAAGAAGAAGTGAGACAAGGAAGGAGACGATAAAACAACAGACTGGAAAGAAAATCAGTCTGAACAGCTCTTTTTCATGGGGACACAAGAATCAACACAAATGTAAAACCTCCTTCCTTAAGGAGCCATTCGTCTTCAGTAGTTAGGAAATATTTTCTTGAAGAAATAAAAAGAAATTCAACATTACAATGTTTGGTTTAGACAATGGAAGGAAATGTCATTTATTTTCACGAGCTCCAGGCCTCTACAGTTCTCCACATGCTTTATCCTTATCTTCTATACCTCTACTGTTCAATTTCTCCCTACAATGAACAGGTAAGATTAATCAGCAGATGAGATGAAGAGTCTGGCTCAGTAATATTGATGGTGCCTTTGACCTGTACAGACTCCTCAAACTCGTTCCAAATCAATCTGGCGTTCCATCAGGGTGACCCACATGTCCATCCTTCTTCCCTGTCTCTGTCCCTCTCTCTATCTTTCCCCAATCTCCATTCATCAGCCTTTCTATCTCCATTCCCCTTGCTCATCTTTTCTTTTCGAATTACAGGCGTTAGACTGTCTCAGAAAAGTTTGTGTCGTGCTTGGTACTTCAGAGAAAGAGAAAAAGAAGCACAAGAATATGTTCGACTTCTAAAAAGAAGTTTGCCCTGAAACCTTTTGGCTCTCATGCAGTATTAATATTCTCAAAGAACTTTCACCATATTTTCCTTCACTTTTCCCCCCTTTACTAATCAGGTAGAGTTTATGACCTTGAGGCATGATGTAAAACAGTGTGACTCACACCTGCCGCCTCATTGCTGTATGTGTATGTGTGTGCGAGAGAGAGAGAGAGATGGAGAAATGGAACCTTTCTTTTTCCGTTTCTGCATAAAATAGTTAAGGTACTGGAAAAGCTACAATAAATTACTTTATGACCCATGTTTAACTGAAGAATCTTGGAATGCCTTTTCATGAAATGGACTACTAGGCAGAGATTGTCTGAGTGTATGGGAAATGCCTATAAGCACTGTGATTGGCTCATCGTATTTGAGGGAGGGACTTAGCCATTCCTTTTTACCTTTACCTTGTTAACACTTTAAAGAGGGGGTATGGCATTTCTAGTCTCTATGTGTCCCTCAGGTACCCTCATAGAAGCTTACCATGATTTGAAGAAAAAAAATTTTTTTTTTTTTTTTTTTAACTAGTGTTTAAGAAAGCCTGATTTCAGCCTCTATCCCAGAACCCTTTCTGGATAACTCAACTATTTAAGTAAATTTTATCTTCTTTAAAAGAAAAAAATTGCCAACAATTGCTCAGAACTACATCATCTTGCTGTTTAGAATTCACTTTATCCACCTTGATATGTTTTTATCTAGCACCCGTTGTTTGTCCTGAGTATAAAAATGCCAGTTTCACTCATTACCAGTCATATAGGCTACTGTAATACCCTGTTTTCTGGTTTTCCCAAAAGAATATTACAGGCTTACAGTTATTTCAGAATTCAGCAGCACATGTCCTGACTAAGACCAGGAGGCAGGCATTACACATTACACCCCTTTTAAAGTCACTGCATTGGCTCCCTGTGTGTTTCAGGATCGATTTTGATGTTCTTTTATTTGTTTTTAAATGTGTGAATGGTCTGGGGCCTTCTCATCCCTCGGAACAGCTTTTACCTTATAAACCACAGACCCTGGACACTTTTTGCAGAAGGCTCCTAGTTATTCCAAAAGTCAGGACACATGCTCATGGTGAGGCATCTCTTTCAGTATTATGGCACCTGTCTATGGAACAGTCTGATGATTAGGTTCCTAATCATCTTATCTTCATCATTCTTGCGTGCCCCTTGGTTTGAAATCTTTCACCTTCTATTTCACTTCATCCTCATATCATTCTCAGGACCTCCAGTGTTTCCTCTGAGGAGCCCTCTGCACTAGGGGCAGTGGTCGGCTGCAGTCACGGGGCACCTGTCACATGCTTCCTGGTGGAGGTTGGTGTCTGCTGCCTCTCCACTGGGGCCATGTGTTGGTGTCCTGTGGCCGCTGCCGGCTCTCTGTTCCTGGTGCACACGGCTCCTCTGATGGTGCTTCCTCAACTGGTTCATCTCTACCCTGTCTCATGTACATTGGTGTGTGTGCGTGTGTGTGCATGGGTGTGGGTTTTAGTGAGATTGTATGTGTAACTGTGGAATGTGCGATTGTTTCGGGTGGAGGTGGTTGGGTAGGGGGGCATGTGAAATCGCTTTTAATCTGATGCAAAAGCACTTTGTTCTACATTTACTGTATGAAACGTGCTTTATGAATAAAATTTTGATTGATTGATCTACAGTTAATTTCCATTGTGGTGGATGAGCTGATCTCTGAAATGATGACATCATTGAAAGACCATGAAAAGTGAAAGTAAGTTGTGACAGGGGTTCGTCTGTTGAGGGGTGATCAGAGCTGTTGTGTGCTGTAACTCCAATA
Source organism: Thalassoma bifasciatum (assembly GCA_008086565.1). NCBI lineage: Eukaryota > Metazoa > Chordata > Actinopteri > Labriformes > Labridae > Thalassoma > Thalassoma bifasciatum. Next base: position 26,348 of record RPOG01005013.1, on the reverse strand, counting down.
AAACCCATAAGAGACTGCAAGTAGATACTGTCTTCATGTCAATGAGAAATCTTCAATGATATAAAATCAGTGATTGACTTATTCTACAGTCACTGTCAGATCATGTTAACCCTTTATAGCCAAAAGTATCATATTTGATACATGAGTTCAAAGACCTCTATCTCATCAACCTGATAAATAGTTTGTTTAAGAACCTGTTAAAAAATATTCTTAAAAACATATTCTACCACCTTGAGGATTGTCATATCACTACAGTCAGCTGAAGTTGGATTTTGGCCCTTTTTCAAAATGTCTGCTCTCATGAAATCATCCACTCACATATTTTCAGGAAAATCATTGCTTGATTTTTGAGAGGTTGCAGTAAGAATATCATCAAAATAGTTACTTTTTTCTTTTTAAATAAGTTTTTTTCTACATGAAATAAATACATATTTACTGAAAAAAATGAAATAAAATAGATAAAATGGTATGAAAAACTACCCAGAGTGTCAAGTATGATACAAGAAATATATAATGAATGAAATGATAAAGCAATATTTTTTGTGGGTTTTGTTAAAAGGGTTAATAAACATCTCAGTTCCAAAAAATTGGAATCTTCAGACTATTTTTTGACAGGCTTTACAGGGTTAAGTGTTAATTGGGAAAAAAAAAGAAAATCTTCAATATGCTCTTTTCCATAGTTCCTTGAGAAATCAAGATAAGAATAGTGAGCTGATACACGATTTTAAAAGGCCTTCAGTACAACCTTACACTCAGTTATACTGTAACTTGTCATGTCATTGTGATATTTTGTCAGGAACAGAATAAAATCCGGACAAATCCCCCTTGTATTAGATTTGTAATCCTGTGCCTTCTCACCGACAGGGTATTGGAGCCTCAGCCCAGATATGAATCGCTGGTGCTATTTGCACAGTTCTTATCATACTGCCTATCTACTGTCACAGAAAGCTGGGGATTACACTCACCTTCAGCCTACTGCTGACAACAATAAATGGAGGGGTAGCTTCTGTTCCTTCTTTCTGTTTTTTTTTCTCGCTTGCTTTCTGACTGCGACGAATGAGCTCTGTGAATATAAATTACAATAATGTGTGATGATGTGTGTATCTCACCTTAAGTTATCCTGACAGAATAAATGGATGAACGTTTTTTTTTTTCAATTCGGGGTGGCTGATCACATCAAGAATAGGTGTGAAGAGCAACATTATGGGACATTAGACAGGAACAAAGGCGAAGGAGAACACAGGGCTCACAACACGCAACAAAGACAGGGATGAAAAAATATTAGAGGAGTGGAAGGATGCGAGCTAAGTGGAGCACACAGCCAAGAGAGGGGGGAATATATAGTAAAAAAAGATGTTTATCTGAGAGGAGATTCTGTACAAAAGTAGAAGCTGTGGTTCTTTTGTTTCTTTTGTTTAAAAGGCCTGTATGGGGCAAGCGGTGCTGTTCTAGAACAAAGAGCTGCAGCACACATCTGTCCCTGCTACTCTGCATGCAGAAGACCACCTCCAGCTGTCTGCATAATAAACACTCTCTCCAACACACACTCATACGTACACACACGCTACAAAAACAAGCAAATATTCAAGCCTGCACTCACACACTCACACACACTTTGCAGCCTCAGCTCCCAGTGAACATTGCTGTGAGAGCGAACATTAAGACGTTGTAATTTTGGGGATAATTAGTTGGCCTGTCAGTTTTATGGCTGTACCTTGCGAGCTCTGAGATTAGGCCTCAGAGACCTCCTGCTCTGCTGCGCACACAGCACAGCACCGTCGTGTGTTTGTGTGTGTGTGAGAGAAATGGAGAGACTGGAGAGAAAGGAGGAGGTAGAGTGAAGGCCGCAGAGAGGGAATTATAATGGCGCTATTTAATTAGCAAAACCTCATTCAACTTCATCTCTTCCATCAGAGATTCTGAACCACTATCACCATTAAAAAGATAGAGATTTACCCCAGTAATATATTCTAATGTGTCTTTGCACATACAGTAATTGGGAATTCATAGATGTAATTTATATTCAAATATCCTTTCTAATCTCTGTACTCATAACTTCCAGAGAGAATATCATTACTTCAGGGTGATGGGGAAAGTTTGGAAGCTAATATAGCATGATCTAAAGCAGTGTTTCACAACCTTTTCCAACTTAGCGCCCACTTTTAGATCTCAAAAATGTTAGTGGCCCACCTCTAACCCCATTAATACTGAATCCATATAATGCGTCCTCAGAGCACTTTTGTTCTTTTTAATTGAAGATTGAACATAAAGGATTAAACTGAATACAGGGGAAATATTCTTTTTTACTTTCATATTCCCTGAGCTTTTCAAAAAAATAAAAATCCAGTGGTTGAGTCACATATTGTTTATGTTTTGTCCAAAGGTGATGGTGCAGTTTTCATGGCTTCAAGGCTATGCTTTTGCCATGTTACTTTGAATATAGATTAGGGCTGAATGATTTCCAAATGATTTTTTGCACAATTATTTCAAAGTCCTTCATCTTGTGATTTTATACAAACACAGTGAAAACAACCCATGAGTTTTCTTTTTGCCAATCATGACTCTTTTTTGCCCATTTTAGTCACTTTTTACTCTTTTTTTTCCACTTTTGCACAAAATTTGCTTCTTTCTGAACATTTTTAAAGTTTTATCCCAACATTCTCTCCATTTTTTGTTGCCTTTAGCCATCTTTACCACTTTTAATTATTTATATAGATGATGAAAAGATATTTTTATCCTATTAAACTTAACTGAATTTTAACATTTAAGTATTCTGTTTCTGTTCTATTTCTATGTCCCCTCCCACCTCCCACCACACACACACACACACACACACACACAAATTGTACTATTTTGTAACTGATTTGGTGGCTCACATGCAATCCCTTCACAGCCTGCCAGAGGGCCGCAGTCCACAGTTTGGGAACCAGTGAACTTAAAGTTTAAGGAAGAAAAGAGTGGGAGGGGGGTAAATTTTTACCTTTCCTTCCTTCATTTTAGTGTTAGCAGTCTTTGTCCCAGCATGTTCTTCTCTCATTGAGACTTTAAGAAACATTTGAAACAAAATCAAAAATTGTCATGGTAAAAATCTTTTGAAAACATGATGATGTTTTCAGTGACCCTTCATTTGAAGTTGCATTTGTAAAACTGACATGACACTGTCATAGACATGACATGACATCTGTTATTAAGTTGAAGGAGGCTTCATGTGTGTTGACGGATATTGTCATTAAGCGCCATTTGGTCAATTATGTCACCTTTGATGTAAAGTTCACATTGTTTGGTGATGTCTCTGTTACAGCGACTTGACACTTACAAAGACAACATAGACTGCTACTGTCTTTGTAAATCTCAAATTGTTATAACAAAGACATCTCCAAACAATGCCAACTTTGCGTTGAAGGTGACATAATTGACTGATTGACACTTAATGACATAATTCATAAACATGCATGAAATCTCCTTTGTTTTAATAACAGATGTCATGTCATGTTTATGACTGTGTTGTGTCAGTTTTACAAATGCAACTTCAAATAAAGTGTTACCACGTTTTCTCCTCAACTCCTCACTGACTTTCTGGTGAGAGAGTATACCGTATGCAGATGATGCACACACCTGTGATGCAGTAGCTTCTCGTCCACACTCTCCAAGGATCTGACTTTTCCTTCTGAACAGCCTAAACAATTATCCAGCAGGCACCGTTCATACTGAAAGAATGAGTTTGGCAACAAATAATGTCTCAGATTTGTTTTCTTTTCATGAGAACAGAAGCAGACTGAGACAGCCTGAGTCAAAGAGAGACACAACGCTGAAAACAAGGACTGTTGTGCTGTTCTTATTTCGCACACGGCTGCAGGTTGTGGACATCTTAAACACTGTGTTTACTGGCTGCAGTCCATTAGCTCATGCAGACTGTTAGTAATTCATTTCCGTAGAAGGTTCCACTCGTTCACCTGCACGCTCACACACAAAGTAATTATTCATGACTTGAAACAGGAGAAGACAAGTAATTGAATTATGTTCCCTATAAACAATAAACTCAGGAGAAATAAACCTGCTGTTTCCATACTCCCTCCTTCACATCCAGTCCTTGGCAAGCAGCCTGAATATAACACAGATGCACACACACACACACACACACACACACATATGCACACACACACTTACACACACACCCACAAGCACTTACACAGACTTACTTAAAGCAAAACTCTCCAGACTTTTAACATAGTCAACAAAATGATTGACTGTTTTTAGAGTCAGGAATGTTCTTACAGGGTAAAAGTGATGCAGTGTAAGTGTTATAACAGTGAGGATTCATGTAACTTTTGTAAAAGTAACACAAATTAAAATAGCTGCAAGTTATATTAATGTTTTTACATCATATGCATTAGCCACAAAGGGATTTATCTTGGGTAACTGATGAAGTTATTTCTGTTTTCTTTGGCAATGGGACCAATACAGAAAAGAGCTGTTGTTGTTTGTGTTGTTTCAAACATTCCTTCATACCTTTTTTGAAAATCATGGTGTACAGCTCAAAATTTCCTAGGACATATTTTAAGATGTCTTGGAAAAACTTCATTGTGAGTAACAATAATAAAGACATTTTCACTGTTCCCTATTTCACTCAACACAAGCAACCACACTTATTAATAAGGCCCTGACTTATCCAGAAGATGATTATTGATAACACTGGGGGACACAATTTTGTTGAGTTAGGTCTGACAGGTATTTATAACTAATTTTTGGGTGCAGAATCCACAGCTGATCTCAGGTTTTTTCCTATCACATCAAGTTTTTGGACTATAGGATCCCCATTTTCTCAAAAAACACTGGGAACAATTTGTAATAAATTTGCTTCACAGTGGAATTTTGCTTATCTGTTGGGTAAGCTGTGGAGAAAAAACTTGACATGTAAGAAAAAAATACTGACTGCAATTTTGAGATAAGCATGCCAGTTTCAGTTTCCATCAGCATAAAAAACTAACTCAACAGATTTTTTTTTTCCCAATTGTTCCCGAGTGTGATCTCCACAGGAGGTCATAGCTGAAAAGGCTGACCGTTCACAGAGTCCTTGATTTTAAAACTATTTATCCAAAGTCCAACAAAAAAGAGAACTATTTTGCAGAATGATGAACATGTAATAAAAACTTAAAGGGGCAGCAGCAACTCCTTTTGGCTGGAAAACTTGCACAAACTGTTGTGATTTACATTTGTTTTGAAAGTGAAAGTAAAAGGAGATAGAATAGGATCTTTCTTTAAACACTACTTTTCTTTAGATAGATAGATAGATAGATAGATAGATAGATAGATAGATAGATAGATAGATAGATTGATAAGTAACGCAACCTAACGTAAAATAACGTAACGTTAGGTAAAGTAGCGTAAGGTAAAGTAACGTAAGGTAACATAACATAACGTAAGGTAAAGTAACGCAACGTAACATAACGTAACATAACATAACATAACAACTTAACAAAAAACATAACATAACATATCATAACAACATAACATAACGTAACATATCATTGAATAACATAACATAGCATAACATAACATAACAAGATAACATTATATTATATTATATTATATTATATTACTAGACTTAACATAACATAACATATTATATTACTGGACTTAACATAACATAACATATATTATATTACTGGACTTAACATAACATATATTATATTACTGGACTTAACATAACATAACATATATTATATTACTGGACTTAACGTAACATATATTATATTACTGGACTTAACATAGCATAACATAACATAACATATTACTGGACATAACATTACATGGCATGACTTGACATGACTTGACATGCATTTATCAGAATCAGTATCAACTCTAATTGCCATGTATGAACTTACAAGGAATGAACATACAAGGAATTTGCTTTGGTATACTTTGCTCTCTTGTACAGGTAATAGTAAGGCATTTATCAACAGTTAGGTAGCGCTGTTGTTTGAAATGTGACAACAAGCAAACTTGGTAAGTTTGTTCTGTAGTTTAGTTGCCAGCTACATTTAGTGCTACTCACAGCCTGGTGCTCTGAGACATATCAGTAGCTTAATGTTGGTGAATCCTAGTTATGTCCTACCAGTGCTCATCTACCAAGCAGAGCAAGTGTAACCTGGCTCTTTATTTTATTGACAGACTCAGATTTATACAGAGCACTGCAGTTTAACCCCTGTATGTGGGTTGGAATGAACTTTATCACAAAAAAGCGTAAAAGCTAAACAGCTGTTTTAGCCTCTGGCTCAACTTGCTGTAAATCAATCTTGTCCAATACAACCCAATTTGGAAGCTAAGAATAAGCATTTAGAAATAATGTATTGCTTGACAGGGGATCATGTAGTGATCCTATCTCACTGGATATTTTTTTCTCTTCTCAATAAAATTTCCTTTCCTTTCCTTTTGTGACAAGTCTTGGCATGATTTAAATGAATGACAACATCAGCAACTAAGCGAACAAGAAACCAATTTAATTTAAACTAGGATCTATTTACTCAGGACACAGATGGCATCATTGACTCAGATTCCTTCTGCATTTTGTGTCCTCAAGTAAAGTCACAGTATAAATGTAAACAAACACTTAAAGAGTATGAAAGCCACTCAAAATGTTTTATTTGGGTCAAAAATGCAAGAATATCGAAAATGGGATTTAATAGTATTAAAAGAAAGATTGGAGGTAAAGTCAGTGTATTATATTTACGGATCTATTTCTCGTCCTCTTACGTGAGTAACTGTGCACTGTTTGTTTTCTACTTAATGAGAGAAAACAAGCTCAAGGACACGCAGAACTAAAGATAAAGACAACACAAAAAGGACAGACTGAGAGAATGGAGTACTCTAAACATCAAGCTTTAATTGATGCACGCTCAATGTACCAAACATCACAGCATTAAGCCACAAAGATGTGTGTTAGATTCTTTTTAAAGGGGCTGTTTAATTAGCATGTGTTGTATTTTTCTACTCACATAAATTTGCATACCAGTTTGTGATGCTGTGCTATTTCCTGGTAGAGATAATAGAGACACAGACCAATGATTCTTCACGATTTCGGGATAATTTTACAAATATGGTGACAATGAAACACCCCCCTTTAAAACCAGTCACTGCAACTTTACACACTCCCCATAGTGACCCGACAACCTCTGAGAAACAGATGACATCTAACAGTCTTCATGGTCTGAGACGCCTGTGTGATGGTACCACACACACATGCGTGCACACACACATACACACACACACATCTCCCCAGGCTCTGTCCTGAGCAGCATATGGCAGACCTTCAAGTTCAAGGACACCAGTGTTCTGCAGATTTAGGAGATTCATCACTGACAAACACACATTCGTCTCAGCTATACCCTGTGGAAAACGCTCACGAAGCCACATGCATCAATACCAGTACCCACACATATACACAAACACACAACATACACACACACACAAAAAAAAAAAACGGAGACTGTGACAGAAAGACAGAGAGATGAAGGGATAAGAGTAACTCAACGCAGAATCGTGTCTTTCTGATGATTGGAAGTGGCTTGACTAAAAGGCCCCTCAGGGAGAGCTAAATACTGAACACACACGCATAAAACACACACCATGTTCTTCATTGACCTTGTGTAGATCTAAGGAGACATGTATAAGTTCCCTCTGGTGAAGTGTTGCCACATGTCTCTTTAAGACTTTAAAGCTACGTCAATCCTTGCATTTATTTCCTTGTTTACGAAAAGCAGAGATGTTCTTGTCTCATTTGCTGAGGTGAATGGGATTAAGTGTAATCCATCCGCACAAACACGGCAACGTGCAGGCGTGATAATGTGATGTGGAACATTCACACAGACGTGTAAAATGCTGCCTACGTGACAGAGGAGTCAACGAACCAGTGGTGCTGTGAATGTCAACCAGCAGTCTGCAGGATATATCTGAACTTAAATGAGTAAGACTCTTAGTTTAATGACTTTAACGGTTATGAAAAAAAGTACCTTCTAGTACTGAGTGCCAATGAGGAAATTAGCTATTTAGACTTAAGCTGTATATTTATTCAGGCTGTAAACATTTTTTTCTGTTTGCTGTCCAATTGGGACTTTGGATTGGTGTGTTTGTTATTTCCCATATTTCTGCTGCCAGCTGTCCACTCCCACTGCCACTCCTCATGAACTTCATCAGTTACTGTACTGCTCATTCAGTCACACACCTGTGACTTGTTTTCTGACTTCTCAGCATCCAAACCAGCCAGTTTGAGATAGTTTTCCAGGTTGTTGTTTGAGCTCCTGAACTGTTTTATGTTTTTCTTCCTTTTCAGGATGTTACTCTTTTGTGTTAAGTTTTTCCCTCTCTGCCTGGTTGGAAATGTTTCTAGATTTCTAACAAACTGTGCTCTCCTCTGCTCACTGTTAAAATCAAATTCTTTTTATTGTCTTACTTTTACTTTGGAATCATTTTTCTGCTCATGTGTCTTATCTGGAGTGTGACAGAAAATGAAATCTTGAGGTTTCTTTGATGGTATTTCGAGAGTCTGAAACTGGGGTCCACACTTGGTCGATCCTGGTAGTACACTGTTTGTGATATGGGAGTGTGTGTGTGTGTATGTGTGTGTGTGTGTGTGTGTGTGTGTGTGTGTGTGTGTGTGTGTGTGTGTGTGTGTAGAGGACTAATTAGCTTGTTTGTTCTACATGCTTTATAGGTCCTGGGGGGATGACAGAAGATGGGCAAACACACACCTTGCTCCCTGCGAAGGCCCATCTGTTGTACACACACACACACACACACACACACACACACACACACACACACACAGCCACTATAAAACTGCTGATGAGGGAATAGATATTGATGGGATCACGCATTTGAACTGTCTGTGTGGATTTCTCCACTTCTCTGCTGCACTAACTCAATAAAAGTCAGAAAGCTTAGAAAACAAGGAAAACACTTTTAAATAGATCATAAAATTATTTGTTTAGGTTTTTAACTTTAGAGAAAATATTAACAAATCAACGTTTTGGCATATTTTAACTGTGGTATGTGAAACGCTAGCACGAGCTATAAGCTGAGAAGAGATGTATAATCCATGATATCACATTGATAACAAACCTGGCACATAGATTATGAATTCCTAATATTCGCAAATTAAGTCATTCTTGTTTGTCATAAGTGTAAATATCTCTTTAACCCTGTGACTGTGTGTTGACAGAATCCCTTTATTTCTAAAACAAACATACAAAAAGCCTCCACTGGGCTGGGGCAGTTGTTTGCAAGTTAGATTAATCACAATATGACCTGCTTTGTTATTCTAATCACTGACAGTGCAATATTTTTTTAACCTGAAATATGTCAGAATACCAGATACATTTGTTTTGCAGTAGATGTTTTCTGCTCTACACCAGTGTTACTCAACCCTGCTCAACCAAGGAGTCATATTGCTGAAAACTACCTTTGCAAGAGAAGCAATTTAACTGGTGAAAGTGGCAAGAAGGAGCAATAAGAATAAGTTTAGGGTGGCAAAAATGGTCAAAAAATGAAAGAAAAGTTTGAGAATGGTCAAAAAGTATCAAAACGTTTTAGAGGCCTGCCATTTCTGTGTAGAATATTCTTTTGTGTTGATATTGAATTATATTCTTATCTTCTGAGACACTAGATCTCAGATTTCCATTGCTTAAAAGCTATAATCATCAACATTTTAAGAAATAAAAGCTTGAAATTATTCACTCTGTGTATAGTGAGTCTATATAGTATCTGGGTTGCACTTTATGAAACGAGTGACCAAAAATATTGATTTTTTTCATGATTATTTGATTTTTTGACTACATCCGTATATGCAAATAGTTTCTTTTGTGTATTTTATTTATCTATTTATTTTGCTTAAATCCTACTTCCCCCCCTCATATGTGTTTTTCCTATTCAAAACAAAAATAATAAAAAAATACCATCCCCTTCAATATAACAAGTGATATCAACAACATATAATAACACTCGTTGGCCTTAAGCTTTGGAAACACTAACATACATTCAATTTCAATACAAAGTGTATGATCTAATCCTACACATATACAGTACTTAACTACTTATATCGTGTTAGACTACCTGTCATATCCGGTTATTTAGGACAATGTTGGCAATTTTTTTTACATTTAGTAGTGGTTTAATGCATTTTAACATAAAACAAACAAACCCTCAATACTAAATTGATTAAAGAATGTTAATTAGTGGGACTTTATAACATTAATCTGTATACATGAAAAAACTCACCCACACTTGAAAAGGTGAAAATCTCTCACATTCACCTCGGGATCATTGTTTTCTTACACCTTCAAAGCTGTCAATGAATCAGAGTGATTACTGTGAAGCCCTCACTGTTTTCATCACATTTGTCCAATACCCTCTGAAAAAAATCAATAAATATATAAGCTGGTTGCAAACCCCTCAAGCAATTTCACTGATACAATCTAATGAGATGCATCATTTACAGCAGGGACAATTTGATTCAAAATGAGATATTGTATAAATGCACAAATATATAAAAGCCCTCCTATAATATCAGTGTTCACAAGCAAAATGAGAAGAAAAAAAAATCACTCTATTCTCACAGTTGTGGCCTAAAGCTGTGTAATTCCCAGTATAATTATTTTTTTTAATTATCACACTACACATTCTCTGCTAACACATACTGAATACAGCCCATAGTGACTGAAACAGTGGGGATCCAGGGCGCTCTCAAACTCCTGAAGAAAAACAAAAGGAGGTAGAGAGTCAATATTACACCTCTCTGGGAGACACATGACTGTGAGACTGAGCGATAACACATCATGTGGTTAGCTCTTTCTCACTTGGCTAACCTTGAATGAAGCCGCAGATGAAAAGAAAATGCTATTTTCACCTGAGTCCTGAGCCAGAGGTGCCTCTGCTATGAGCTGTGTGTGTGTTTGTATCTTTATGTGTGTGTGTGTGCGCGCGCAATATTTTCAACCAGGGATTATTTTCAAATGACCAAAGCCATTTAATTACAGTTACACATATATAGATGGGCGTGTGTGATTTCCTATGCACTGGTATTATCAGTGCATTGAAAATTCTTCAACTAACAAAACCATGTGACCTAATGTTCTTCTATTATCTTTACTGTTCAGGACTTAAAGTAAGAAAACTCAACAGCAGTTTAGACAAACATGTTTTTATATTCTGAATTTGTCAGTATTTTACCCACAGACCAAGAGTAACCCATGTAAAAGGAATTAATGCAAAATGAAAACTACAAATGACAAATTACGACACATGAGAACGATATTTATGACCTTAGTCTTCAGAATAAAGCCACACCAGTCCTGATTTGTGCAGGAGTCTCACACTTTTTGCCTCATCTACTTGTTGGATCCTAGACTTGTAATTGCTCTCGATTTTCTCCTGCTATTTCATGGTGACGGCAGGAGCAAAACACCACTTATTTTTTTAATTACTGAAATCTACAAACTATATGTCCCATCAAAAAAACCTGAAAAAAATGGTACCCTTAGATGCTCTAATTTTCAAGGGTACCTGAATGTGTCACAAGTAGGACACAATATGTCTTTAGAGGGCACTGCTTTCACTGTGGCACTCTGTCGCGAATGTGAATCATGAACCATCAATATTTTTTCCCATGATCATTCGCCTTGATGGTACTTGAAAACGTGTTGTATACACTACTTCCTTATTTTTCATTCTTTAAAAGGATAAAATCAACGAAATCATCATCAGACATTTAAGTACACTGTATCAGCTCCTCTAGTATGTAAATCACTGCTTTATTTTTCCTTTTTCCAGAGTATTGTGAAGATTTCAAAGTCTGTCACACTACATCTATATTGCATATCTGCTCCCTGGGTCATCTGATTAAAGTGACATTTTTGACTTATTAAGAGAAAGTTCATAATTTGACACCAAGTTAAATATATTTTGCTTTAAACTGCAAAGTCTTTGAATTTGCACTGAACAGGTTGGTGAAGCTGAGGCAATCGGAATGTTGTTCTGACTCAGTGCTGCAAAAAGTGACAGTTTGAACACATGGTAGGACCAGGATACAGGTCAAAGGTTCACCATAAATATGAAATCCAACCTGAGAGGGACACAAACGTCTACACTAAATCTCCCGACAGTCCATTGGAATGACACTTCAACACGCTTCAATTAGCAGATCTTTATTTATTGAATATCACTTTCAGCTGAAACTGTTCATCTAAATGAGACCACTTCAGCAAATACAACATGTGCCAAGCAGGTGGAAGTGAGATACACTTTTCTTCTTATATTTGAAAAAAATAAACACACAAGGAGACGCTGGTTTACATCTAAGTAGGAGAAAAAAAAACCTGAAAAGAGGAACAATTTTTATGACAATTAATAATTAATTTAGCAAAATTTTCAACCAACTAGCTTTACTTTTATTTAATGTGAAATACACCTGAAGTTTGCAAATTTTTAGACAAACAGCTTTCTTTGTCTACCATTTTTCTTGTGTTTATTTGTTTTTCCTTACCCACCAGCTCTGATTCTCATCTGCCATCTGTTTAAATGTCGACGGCTAAAACACAAAACCTCCTTTCTGCAAAATTCACTCTTTTGACAAAACTTAAAAAGTTCTGTTTTCTTGCAAAATGCTATTTCCTTTTTTTTTTTGAAGATATTTTTTGGGCTATTCATGCCTTTAATGGATAGAGGAGGACAGTGGACAGAGTAGGAAAGGGGGAGAGAGTGGGGAGTGATATGCGGGAAACAGGCAACAGGCTGGATTCAAACTCAGGCGTCCAGCTCAAAAATGCTATTTCTTAAAGGTTTTCAATGCATGATAGACTGACATTACACTAGTTACTTTATTAATTGCTATCCAGTATTAGTGCCTTGCAATGTAAACATTAAAAGTTTCCCCCTACTTTTTCCGGATCATTTTCAGGAGGCTTTTCATTTTGGCCATCGATGGGAAGTATGCAGCCTCGCAGCTCAACGAGTTATGCAATTTACACTCTAGTCAAGCAGTTAGCGGAAAAGTACCTTTAGCTCGTTTCCAACTACTGAATAATCCAACAGAAAGGAGGAAGGAGACAAATAAACTGAAGACAAAGAGGATGATTGCGAAATTGTTGATGCTTTTATTGATTCTATCAAGTTGATGCCGAGGCCCGTTGTTGCTTGTTTTGCCATAGAGTGCTCAATTAATGTGACGATTATGTAAATCAGGCAAGTGTCTTGTGGAAAGATAAGAAAGATTGCATTACACCCCAAGCCCAGTAGAGGACAGTAAAACAATGACAAAGGCCATTCAGCTAAGATGGTACAATAAAAGGCCTGGACAGGCTGTCATCATTTTGTTCATTGCAGTTGGACTGTTAGCATGGACAGTATTCAGCCTGTGCTTGTTCTGAACTGAACTAGTTATTGCACTGCAAATAGATGTGTTGAATTGAAACTTGAAAGAAGATAAGTGGGGGTACAGATGGCCTAGTGGATTAGGTCACGCATCATGAGGCCTGTTTCCCTCATGTCATCTCTCCTATCCAATAAAGGCACAAAAAGCCAAAAAATAACTTAAAAAAGAAAAAAAAGAAAAAGGAGATAACATGCAAGTGGCAGAGACATGTTTAAAAGCCAGTTTCAGGGTCTTTTTTGTCTTAAACCCTGTTGGTTTTTGTTTTGTTTTTTTTCCCCAACAGCTTTAACTGATAAAACACTGGTGTTTTAGCTTACAGAGCAACCCTGTAGTTCAAAGGTGAATTATGCAGAATTTCCCCCTAAAAAATGAAATTTTAGTTTTTCGAGGAATAATCCTGCTCAATTGTCATTTCTGGGCCTCCAAACGTGTGTCAGTGTCTGTGTCTGCCTCACCCCCATGTAGACCCCCCTCCCTCGCCTGTTTTGCTGATGTTTATTTTCTACTCGAGACGCTTCTGGGCGGAGAGCAGGAGTTGTTATGGGTGATGACCTGCCAATAACAGCGTGCCCAGTGCACAAGTGATTTTGTGTGTTGCCAAAAGCGAGTGGGTGAAGCTATCCCAAATGGCTAAAATAGCGGTCGTAGTGTATAGGAAGAATGACACTATGTTTGCAGGGTATCTTATTTACCTGCAAGAAGTCAGGTGTACAGCTCTTGAGTTTCTCTCTCTTGATACTGCAGGTGCTCACAAGGCTGTTTGCAAAGCTACGACTGTTAGCCATACTAATAGCAACAGTCGGAGGCAGTGAGCATGTGCAGCTGCTGGTGCTGAGTCACGGAGGTGGAGCCCAGTTTGGATGTTGTATGTAAACAAATATAGGAAATGTATTGAAAATGTCTGCATACCCTGCCTCTAAAGACTTTCAATGTGTTAATCAATCATCCCTGAACTAAACATAGTTCCTAGTTCCTGTGGTCAAAAGACACAGTTGTTCAAAAGGTCCTTGTTTCATGGGAAGAGTCCCTGTAGTTGCTGTCAGCTGAGAAGAGAGTCATACCACTTTGTCCACAGTGTGGCACTATAACACACTTTATGTGTATTGAATAAACTTAAAGTTTCTGACAGGGGCTTATTTCCTCTGGTGAGCTTTTTATAATCAGTGAATTATGTTTTGAGTCTCAATAAAGTATTTGTTCGTGGTATCAAGGAGATCCAATGAAATATCCTGAATGGCTCATTTCAACAGCTAAACCTGTAGTTTTGTAGTTACTAAAGCATCGGACAGATTACTGGTGTTAAACTAAGTTGGTAATAATAATAAAACTACTACTACTAATAATAATAATGATAATAATACCTTTATTTATATAGCACCTTTCATACATGAAATACAGCTCAAAGTGCTTTACATTCAAAGCAGTTAAAACAAAACCAAACAAATTTAAACAAAGTGTAGCAGTCAAGAAGTTAAAAAGTAAAAATAAATACATAGATAAATGAAAATAAAACAAAATAGGATAAAAGCATTTAAAAAAGTTAAAATCAATAAATTGATAAATAAAAATAAAATCAAATAGGATAAAAACATTTTAAAAAGGAGCTGGATGAAACTAATCTAAAACAAGTCTGAGACACTGGATAAAACCTTAACCAAAAGCTTTGTTGTAAAAGTAGGATTTGAGCTGTTTTTTTTTTTTTAAATTGAGTGTTTTCTCTCTGTTGTCTGTGTTTTCCCTCGTCTCATACCATCCGCACAGGAAGTATTTTTCTCAAGTCATTCCTCAATTCATCAAACAGCCAATGTTTCTATCTCTGTGGGATTCAGGGATCTTAACTACTTTCCCTTTGGCCTTTGACCTTCCAGGTCACACCCTCCCTGTCCCTGACCTTTTTAAGTCCCAGCAGCCTTGGGAAAGCGTTGGCGGCCTGATTTACTGATACTACATGGGATGGTAGAGCTCTGGGGAGGTCAGCGGGGGCTCACGTTGCTTCACTATCCCATGTACTAGGCTGTATTCTGGGTTAGCAGTGATTTAGTGAAACTGTGTTCCGGATCTGAAGAGCGATGTCAGTGGACATGTGGGAGACATGTCGAAATCTGAGAAGTGTGTTGCAACAGAGTTATGTCTTTGTTTGCTGCTCTATCATCTTGGACAGGCAGGGGTTGGGAGGGGAATGGCTTCTGGTTCAGTTAGTCGACAGGTCTCGCAGAATGAGGATCGGGGTCTTCGGTCTCATGGTATTCAACGTGATTAATAGCTGTTTCTTGGCAGACCAACCCAATGCAATATGAGCAGTTAAGTAAGTATCTCTTAACTTATAAGAGAGTGCTCTGTGTTCTGAAAGTAGGGGAGTTTGGATATTCCAGATCCTGTCATTTCCATCTAAATACAAACAAAAAGAAAAATTACAAAATTACAAGTAAAATTCAACCTTTAAAAAGATGCATTTTGTAATTATTCATCATCTTTTACAATCTTCCCTTGGGTGAATGATCATCAAGAAGAAATACCCTTTAACCCTCCTGTTATGTTCATTTGTTAGTAACATCTATTATGTTCCTGGGTCGATTCCCGGTGTATGGATACTTCTTCAAAGGATCCAAAAACAAACAAAAAAATCCTTGCAAGCATTGTTAATATTTAATGTCTCACTCTCCATTACTCACTATTTTATCAAGGTTTATTGCAATGGTGTTCCTCACCTGTCACAGTTAATGGTATCAATAAAGGGGTTAACCCTCATGGTGTCTTTAGGTCAATTTGACCTGATTTTAAAACAGTGCTATGAGTTTCAAATTAAGTTTCAATTGGCAATAGATTCAAGGTTTCTTTATCAAGTTTTCATAATTTGTCATCACAAAACAACAAAATCTTATTCTGGCTTCATCCAAAAAACACAGAAAAGACAGTAACACAACAAGGGGAGGACAGGAACAGGAGAACTTTAGGTCGTCAGCACATAGCACCCCATTTCATTAGATGAGAAAGAGAGTACAAAACGGAGGAAGAAGAAAAAAAAAGCACAACACTAGACTAAAGTCCTGCAGGGGGGCACAGTTTGGAATTAGGAAAAAACACCTCAGCACAAAAGCAACATAATAAACCTTTACAATCAAACAAAATATGATTATTTTTGCTTATAAAATCTGGATAGTGATGCTATCGTACTGCATCTTCAACACATCCCAGAGTGTTGTTTCCTTTCACTAATGTGTTTCCAGAACTCCAGTATAAAAGGTAAACATAAGTGGACCTAACTCTATATTTCATTGAAGTTTGGGATATTAAGTTTGTATTGATTTATAGCAAAAGTTGATATGCAAAAAAAGATTCTGCAGCATGTTAAACTGTAGATGAGGTGCTTTGGCAGACTTGATGTGGTAGGTCATAAAGGGTTAAAGTTATGGGGTGTTTACCATCTTACCTCACTTCTCTGCCTTTCTCATTATAGACACCATGCTGACAAAAAGCTGTCTCAGGTGAATTAATGGTTCCCTTAAAAACTACAACTTTACCATCACAAGATGGGGCTGAACATTTTCTACCTCCAGTGGTGTAGCTTTGAAGCTGACCCTGACCTCTGACCCATCAGTGAAAGGGGGCAAGAGAGGAGTTATTTCTCTAAAGGGACCTTTGGGTGTCTCCTAAGCATTATGTACCACTTCCTTGAACACACAGTTCAATATAATCTTATTGTCCTCCAAGGTGGAAAATTGTGTTCACATAAGGAATGTGATTATATTGTGATACATAAACTCATTTAATCTCAGTAAATTCTAAGACCCGCCAACTTCCTTTTTCAGTGGAAGGTGGTAAGAATATCTGGTAAAGTACCTTCAAAGAGTTTTAATGTCAGGTTCAGCCCCTTTAAAAACTCCCTGTGAACATCAATACATAAAGAGACAACCAGAAAGAGAGGGATGAGTTTGGATAAAAACAATCTGAGAGGTTTCATTTGAAAACTGAGCATGATCAGAATGCAGTTTCAAATTTTAGCACATTTATCCATCTGAGAGGATTAACAACAAAACAGTGTCTTCATTACTTTTTCTCATCTTAGCGCCCAAAAGAGTCTCACCCATCTGTCGTTGTATTTTTACATGCACTACATTTTGATCATGAAGAGTAATTCACATCCTCATTGAAGACTTGACTCATGGGTGGATGTTACTGACTAAATACATTCTGTTAATCCTTTTACTCAGACAAAGCAACTTCTGAGAGCAGAGCTTCACTGACGACTGATCAAAACACAGCTTTTCACACAATGAAACAAACACTAAAATGTTGGGGTCTGGTTTTTAAACAGCTTGTAAAAGAAAGAAAGCTTCACTAAAATAACTTCTGGTACAGAGTGATATCATAATAAAGTTTGGTAAGTTGCATCTGGCGCTGCTGACAGCTCACTCTGCCTGTTATGATAGCCTTTGGCAATCAGGAGAGTTTTAGTGTTTACACCTGCCAGGAGTTTTTAAGCTGGTAGGAAACATCACAGGCCAAGTTTCCTAAATCCATATTGTTTTCTTCAGGAAACAAATGCCGCAAAAATATACTTTGAATTACCCTGCTTCCACTTTGACTGCTTACAATTGCAAAAAACCCCTGAAATCTCTCCTTGATTTTGTTGTTTTTCTAAATAAATTTAAAAGACCAATTACAAAAAAAAAAAAAATTACAACTATTCCCTTCCCATACTTAATTTCATTTATTTATTTTTCTATGTATTTCTTTAACTTCTAATTTGACTTATCTATTTTTTTTTTCATTCCTATAACTTCACCTCTGATTGATATAGTGAATTAATGACTGAAATGTCAAATGTACCCATGGTTTATGTTCTATATTTATGATAAAGTTAAATATAAGGAAAAAATTAATGAGTTTTACTTTCCGAAATAGAAATCCGGAGTAGTATACTATGAAAAATATCCAACAAAACAGTCATATTACATACTACATGTGAAAGTAGTAGGTAGTAGGCAGTGCCGACTACCTACTACTTTCACATGTAGTATGTAATAAGCAGTTTGGAAAACAACCGCACTCTCCAAAGTGAGTAGTGAAACAAAGAAAAAAAATAATAAATGTATGATTTGTGTGATGACAGGCTCTGAGCTGAGCCAGGTAAACTGAACGGTTCAGATTTTTTTCATAAACTGTTCCATCCCCAACTTGACCCTATAATACAGTTCTAACAAAAATGACACAAATAGTTGTATTAAAGTGCTGAGTAGAACCTCAGCTCTGCCTTTAGCCTCTCTCTCATGGTGGTCTTTTCATTTATTGCCTCCATTAATCATGTGGCAGTCATTAATTCAGCCGGGCTGAGAATTACACAGATTTGTCCCATAACAAACATAAGCCATTTCTGACGTGTTTGGAAACAATGTCAAATCACCTAATGACAGCTCGCGCTAAACAGACAGCTGAGAGCTTGACGTGCTTCCAGATTTGTTCATGTGCTGGGCTTTACTCAAACAAACATCATCAATTTTATTCACAGATGGTTTGCTTTTTTCCTGGGGGGGGGGAGTACACTTGTACACCACATAGACACAATGATGAAGAGGATTTTTTCATGAAGTTATTTCCTGTATCAAACAAAATAGGACTGACTGGATTATTATATTGTTCAGAATGAAATAAAATGATTCACTTTTTACAGATGTTGATGGTACTTTTCTTTGACCTGACATACTTGTGTAGAGATCCATGTCAACATGTTGCTCTTTTGTTAGCTTAAACCATTCTTCCAGTAATGATTCAAATGACCTTTATTTTGAGGCAGTCACAGGAAGCCAACCAGTTTTAGGAGCCCTCTTATAGGCAACATTTTTAAAGGCATTTGTGTGGCCAAGAGGGTTTACAAGGTTTGTTTTCCCTCTCTCAAGAGTATCTTGTGAGACTGTTTAATGAAACAATTTGATCTTTAATCCTTTACAACCTACCATTTCAAGTCTGCCAGAACATATCTTTACTTTTTACATGCCACAGTATCTGGTTTTTTTTTGCATTTCAACTGTTACTGTACAGTAATGCAACCCTCATATCCAAAATTTTAATATAATGTTTAGACTCATGTCCAGACCAGTGTTGCCAACTCCCCAGTAAGAAAAGTGGCTATTGGCTGTCCCAGAAGTCACTAAAAGTTGCTTAATGACATCATCGTCCAAGTTGCATTATGAGCTATTTACAGGTGATCATCACAGACTCTGTAGGAGAAAGGAATAACACCGTGGGAGAGACAGAAAGTATGTAAAAGAACACTAGAAACGTGTGAACCATAAATAGACTTTATCTTTTTTGATTCTTGGTGTATTTTCTTTTTCATTTCAATGTCAAAATATCAACTCTCCTCCTTTATCTGAGCTTGGCAACAGCAAAAGTGACCTATTAGGGACAAGCACAAGAGAAATTCATTCAAATGCATGAGAGAGAGGAGGACTTCTCTGCCTGTGAGTGTTTAGGGAACAGTGTAGAGGCCCATGGCAGCAGCTGCAACTTGTTAGGAAGAGTAAGATCAATATGTGCTTTTATGCTTGAGTCTCCAAACTCCATAAAAGACGCAACATTTGTCAATAATCACTTAAAAACAAACAAACAAAAAAACACTGGGTGGTCTGAAAAGTCACCATCTATAGCAACAAAGTCGCTAAGTTGGTCCAGAACAACCAGAAATTATGTTTTTTCTAAGTTGCATGAATTTTTCTAAACTCAGAAATGTCATGGTTATATACCTTAAAAATGTAAGTTTAAAGAACATGATGACGTGTATTGAATGTAGGAAGCGATATGAACAGCTGCGGTCTGTATAATAATGTTATTGTTGTTTACCCTTTATACTGTATCTCTGGAAACACAAGTGGACGTGTTGAAAACAGAATATAATCGTATCACTACTAAGTCTGAATGATTTGCAAAAATAATTTAATTGTGATTATAATTTACTTTATTGCAACTGTGATTTTCTTGTGTG
The DNA here is from genome assembly GCA_008086565.1 of Thalassoma bifasciatum. NCBI lineage: Eukaryota > Metazoa > Chordata > Actinopteri > Labriformes > Labridae > Thalassoma > Thalassoma bifasciatum. The sequence goes on along the minus strand of RPOG01005013.1, from coordinate 5,943 downwards.
ATTGTTTCTAGGTACCCATCTTATGTTTTTAAATGAACACATTGTAGGACATGAACAGTTACATTAATTATAGCACAACAACAACACACTACATCTACAACTGTGACTGCTTTATGTCCATTTAAGTCACTTTTCACATCTTTTTTTGCAACTTTTGGTCAATTTATTTGATACCTTCTTACTGTTTTCCAGGTTCACTCCCAATTCTCTTGCCAATTTGTGTAGGTTTTGGCAATTTTTTTTTTTTTTTTTTTTTTTTTTTTTTTTTTTTTTTTTTTTTTTTTTTTTTTTTTTTTTTTTTTTTTTTTTTTTTGTCCTTTTTATACTTTTTTTTTTTGGCAACAAACTGACTGTTTTCCAAGTTTAATCCCAACTTTCTCGTAATTTTCGTTGAATAAAGCCCTTTTTATCACTTTTCACTGTTTTTCTTCACTTTATTTAACCATTTTTGCTGCTTATGAATTTTTTTAAAGGTTCCTTCAAAAGATTTCCTGCTAATCGTTGTTGCTTTTTGGCCATTTTAGTAACTTTTCATGTCTTTTTTTGCCACTTTTGTACAATTTAGTTGATACCTTCGAACGGCTTTCCAGGTTCACTTCCAACTGTCTTGCCAATTTTTGTTGGTTTTCCTCATTTATGACACCTTTTCATATTTTTTATTATTTATTTTTGTATGTATTTTTAGTTTTTTGTCACTTATGAACTTTTTTGCAACAAACTGACTTTTTTCCAATTTTAATCCCAACTTTCTTGCCATTTTTGTTGACTTAAGCCATTTTTATCAATTTTCACAGTTTTTTGTCACTTTTTTCACCATTTTATGCTACTTTTTAATTATTTTTCTTAAGTTTTCTTCAGAAATTTCCAGCTTATTTTAGTTTCTCTTTTGCCATTTTAGTCTCTTTCCACTCTTTTTTTTGCCACTTTTGGCCCAGTTTTTGCTACTTATTGAGTATTTCCAGGTTTAATCTCAATTTAAATGCCATTTTTTGTTGCTTTTTGACAATTTTTACCACCTCAATCTAAATTTTATTGCTACTCTTTGCTGTTTTTACCTCTTTTAACCACTTATGTTGTTTCTTTTGCGGATGTAGTTTTTAATAGTTTGTCTCAGTGGTTGAGCAGGGTTGAGTTACTCCAGTGTAGAGGTGAAAACATCTCCTGCAAAAAATGTATCTGATATTTTGACACATTTCAGGTTATAGAAATATTGCAACAGGACATATTTCAGTTTAATCTAATCTGTGATTAATTGCCCAGCCCTAATCACTGCCCAGATTTTATATGCAAAAAGAATGATTGATCTGTCTTATCTGGTTTCTAATCTACCGCCAATTGAAACTTTATTTGCAAATCAGAGCTCTGGCTCTAAGCTGGTCTCTAAAAAGTTAAAGTATTTCTTTCCTGAATGCTTTTCTGATTTTGGTTTACAACCTTCCTGTGTTCAATGTTTCATATTCTGTAAAATTACAATAGTATGGACTAGAACTACTGCATATATATTGTGCAATGCAAGGTTTTCCTTCACAACCTTCCCACATATTTTTCAATAAGCTCAGCTCTGTTTTTTTATGTGCGTACACTTAAACTGCACATACATATCTACAGCTCTAAACATCAATAACTGTTCAGCAAATCCCCAAAGAAACTCCAGCCGGCAGCTCTTCACACATTAGAGAAGCAGACATCACGCTGGAATCAAACACCACAGTCTTTAATAGTCATAGAGCTTACATTAAGAAGTACAGTATAAACATCCCTATCCATACTTCAGACTGTCTGAAATGCAACAGTTGCTTTTAAAGATCTGTAATAAGCGTACTAAACCCAAAGGCACGCATTAAACATTAACACTAGGCCTGTACTGTAATCCAGCCATTCCTTGATGTGAGTGAAGAGGCCGGTGCACTCAGCTCTATCAGTGAAGAGAGTGAAGTCTGAACACACATCGTCAGCCACAAGTGTTGCACTTCAGTGAGAAGACAAGTTCAGCTGGTCCCTTTGAACTGATCTGCCTGCTACTTCAGCAAAGAGCTTTCTGTCGAGTGTATGTTGGTTTACAATAACACATGTAATACACAAGGAGCAGTAACCTGGTTTTGGAGTGACTGAAGAAGGGGAAAAATTATCTGCAAGCGCTCAAATTAGCTGCAATGTCGTGTACTCGAGCTGTGATGTAGGTGATGCGGGTCTTTTTTTCATTTTTATGTGTTTGCGACTTACGTTTGCATGTGGCTGAACGACTGGAGACTGGATTGTGCTCAGTGAGTTACACGTTTTCTTTCGCTGAGATCATCTGCAGTTGTTCTTGGGAAAAAGGCACGAGATTAGGTTTTCATATTTGAGTTATTAATCGTTTCATTTTCACTTTAATCAAGCGTCTTTCAGTGATGTATTTCAAAACGACAGGCTGGTAAGATCGCGTTGCTGAATGTCACTGAGATCATCGGCTTCATCTGTTCTCCACACGTTCTCTTTCCTCTCAGCAGACAGTGACTGTCATGCAACCTCAGCTGTGGAAGCACACTGGTGACGGGTGATGATTAGCTGTTGTTTGGTGTGTGTGCTCGTCTGCGTGTGTGTGTGTGTGTGTTGCTGAGTTACAACATTGGGGATATTACTCGCATACTTAGAGAAGACTTTAAGTGAACTTTTCCCTCGAAGCACACAGATACACATGCAAAGCCTGCTCCTATTTAAAGACGGAGAAATTAAGCTGCGTTGCTCTGTGGTTTGAGTTCAGCTCTGGTATTAATTGGAAACTGGATAATCTGCTTTATCAGGAGCAGACTCCTGGGTTCATGTGACGTAAACTTTCTTTAATACCCTTCCAAATTGGCCTTTTGTGTGACTCTAAATAGGAAAAGGATGCTGTTTCTTTTCTATGGGTGCTGCTACCATAGCAGCATAATATTTCTAAATTTTCTAACTTTAGATTTAGAAGTTTCTTGGGTTGCAAGTCTGACGTTGATTACTCTCAAATCCTTTGATGGATTGAAGGATTGAAGGATTCCGAACTTCGTGACATCACTTCCCTGAACATAATCACACTTTTAACATAGCTTGAACAAATCAAGAATTGCACGGCTGAAGATTCTTTTCATTTCTTTCCCTCAGTCATTCCGCTCTTCTCCGCTTTCTCGCTGCCCTGTGTTTTCTTTGGTTTTCTTTGTTTGAATACAAAAGGAAAAGGGAATAAATTTTAAAATAAACCCTATTCAGTGCTGTTGAATGTGTGCTTTATAATCCGAGCCCTATCAGGATACCATATTATGCTTTCAATTTAACACTCATGTATAACAAAACCACTGGAAATACTACACTCTGTCTCCCTCGGGCCACTGTCAAACAAAGAATAACCTCAGTGAAGGGAATCAGACATGCTACTGCAGCGGCTAAGTCGCTCTTTGGTTTCAAGTATGCACTCTAAGAAATAAAATGTTGGATTTAATTGAAAATGTTATGGCAAACTTTTGCACAAAACCCTATCAATTAAATGTAATGCAATGCTGTTGTTTTAAGAGTTAAAATTGTGAACATATATAGGTTTCATTTTAACAATTCATCTAAGTTGACGAAACACAATGTTAAGTGAATTGTTGTAATAAATGTTACATGACTAGACTTGTTTATTCTATTGACAGAACCATCTTGGATTTAATTGAAAATCTTAATTTGGGATTTAAGTGCATTTACATAGCACTTTGGATTTAATTAAAATTTAATATGTGATTTACATAATATTATTATTTATATATTTATATGTTTCATATTAGTGTAAATAGATAATGGATTTTGAGCTGTCATCTGTACTCAGTAGTAAAATGAATCTTCCTTCACCCCCCATCCACGAGGCTTTGTTGGAGGTGAATGAAGACTCATTTTACCACAGAGTACAGATGACAGCTCAAAAACCTTTATCTACGATGAAAAACTCCAATAACACAGCTTATACTAACAGTTTAAGTAAAAACATACAAGTGGTACAGCATCAACAGCTTTATTTTCAAAAGCTTGATCAGGCTTATGAACTGAACTGTATGTTAACATACATATTACTAATCTTTCATGCTGAGCAACATGCAACAATGCAGCCGGAGCCTCAATATTTGCTATGCATTCACATTAACATTTTGAACAAGAAAAGACCTGCACAAATTAACAAACCTTAACAGCAGCTTGCACAGTTTCACATTTACGGTCCCATAAAATCTAACAACAGAACTGATTCATCACTCCTATGCCTAATTTTGGCATAGTTTGTTGTTCAGAACTTGTATTTTGTTTGAAAGTTTTTTTGCCTCCAATCCCATGAGAACCTTCTGGAAGAACTCAAACGTGTAGCGAAGAGGCTTTGGGTAGCTGAGATTGAGGCAGTAAATCAGTCCAAATAAAAGTGCACACCCAGTTACCACATCTCCGAGATCCTGCAAAA
>RPOG01005012.1:0-37293 GCA_008086565.1 Thalassoma bifasciatum | reverse complement strand
ACAGCTTTAGTTTCAGGTCACTTTACACAGTCGTGTGAGTTCAGCAGAGGAGGGACCGAAAAAGAACGAGCCGTGATACTTTTTCAGCGGCTGCTTCAGTTTGGAAAAAGACTCTTCACACATGATCTTATGACACAGCCACGTCAATCAATGTTTGCGCAAGAAGTCTTCCTGAAAACCACTGTAAACTGTAGATCTGTCTCAGTGACTCCTACATTAATGCTGTTTGAATGGCGCGCCCTCTAGCGTACAAACCAACGAATTAACTCTGCCCACAGGGACAACGCTGAAGCAGAGGGCCGGGGGTCAGTGACAGGTCTTGTCCATGGTCTGTGTCAGTTGGGTATATACGGAAGCTCATTTCTGCCAATAATAAATTATATATATATATATTATTTTTATTTATTTTTCCCCCCTCAATTTCAGACCAAAATTTCGAGATAAAAATTAAATTTTGGGTTGAAAATGTCAATATTTTTACTTCTTATCCAATTAGATTTAAATTTTGACTCATCATGGGTCAAAACAAAATTCAACAAACACAGTTTTTCATTTTTATATATTTAACTGGCAGAAATGGGCTGCTATACCATAGAGCACACAAAGCCCATTTTGGCCAGTTAAATTATAAAATAGAAATAAATGATAATGAAAACTTCGCTTAAATTGGATTCTTCTGCTGTATTAAGTCAACATTATGAGATAAAAATTGAAGTATTTGAGATGAAAAGTCCATACTTTGAGATGAATAAGCAAAAGTGGGGGCCTATGTTTCAGTGGAAAGCACTTCAGCATGTTTTGTGTCCTGAGAGGGTACTTAAGTATGGTATCTCAGAGAGATCTTCTATCCCAGAAAAGAGACAAAAGAAGGGGATCCATTATGCATCCACATTCAGTATAAGCCATCAAACCTGATGGATAATTGGGCAAATTTTGATTTTTGCTTGGGTTTTCTTTGAATTAGGCTATTTCTAGGTTGCAGGCTTGTTATCCAGTTATGTGCGAAACACTTCAATCACTGAATCAAAGTGGAAACAGGCATGGCAATTAAGTTTTCGCGTAAATTCACTGGAGATCAATATAGAGCATTAAATATCAATGAGGATGTTGTCATGACAGCCGCTACAGCTGATCAAGTTAATCTTATACCAAGTCCTTAAGGTATGTAGTTAAACCATCCAAGTACCCTGTGTCTCATGTTAAGTATTACACTTGAAAAGATAATGTTGTGTTGCTGTATTTAGCCTAAGCTATCTTGACATCTGAAGACAATATATTATTTCCAGCTTGGTTCCACTGATCATACCCACCACAGTTCAGTGTGTGTGCCATTGATCATGGTAAAGATTAAGGTTGTTAAAAACGATCAATCATGAAAATGTTCCAGCTGACAGGTGGAACACCAAAAAATAGTTTGATGCTTTAATCAAATATATACCATTCTATGTCTACACCCCTTTGTTATGAAACTTATTAAAAAATCAATTCTGTTGGAGGACTTCTGCGAAATAAATGACAACTTTAATTGATTAATATCTGTAGCATTTAATGGCCCATTTCAGAACGAGCCTTTTCATTCGATGAAGTGAAAATTCCGTCTTTCTACTTCAAAATCTTCATTTTAGGACGATTGTGACAATCAGCTGGAAGGACTTTGATGTCCCCTCGAAATCTTTTCTTTAGATGAGCAGAGATTTTAAGGTTTGTAAGAAAACTGCCTACCATAAGATCCATAATGATTACAGAGTAAGTTAAACTAAAGTAACCTCACTACCAGAAGGACCTCAGAGGGCCTCTCATTTCAGCATTTTGAGGGGAATTTTCTGACACACATGCAGTTATGAATCTGACTGTGTTCCAGGCCTGGGTTAAGTCAGTGTTGTTACACTGATGCATGTTTTAACATAATATCAAACAAACACATAAGCAATAGTCAGCGTTTACTTTAATTTTGTTTTTATTGTCTGTATAAGGGTCAATGACGTGACCACCCTTTTTTTTGTGTCCGAGTGCAATATTTCCTTCCATCATGAATTGAGTATTTCATCACATGTATTTCTTTATTCTATGAAACCTGTGTTATTTGAACACATCTTTAAACTATTAAAATATAACATGTTTTTTTGTGTTTTGGTTCCTCAAACCCCCAAAATGTCAGGTGGTGCAACCGTCCTGACAAGTATCCACAGTAATTAAACTCTAAAAATTGAATGTCAATCATTATAAATGGAAATTAAAAATACAGTGGCATTATTTTATGCTTGAACCTTTTTAAAGAAAACATTCTTTGCAAATGAAAAGAATTTTAAAGCTGTTAAGAAATTAAAAAACCTTTTGTCCCTTAATTTTCACCTTGTCAAATGTCAGGGTGGTGCAACCGTAACATTAGACTTTAATTTTAAAGTGAAGAGAATAAAACAGGAAACAGGAAACTGCATCAGCCAGAGGAGCCCAAATGACATTTGTGACCAAGTGGAAAAGTTTGTAGATTTCTCTGAAATACTGATAAAAAAGGTTTTTTCACTTCATTGGTGACTGGAACAATTTCCATGTCAGGTGGTACCTTTTTGTCATTGACCCATATATGCTGATAATTGTATATACACATATATGTAGGTACATATTTTTTTATTTGAATAGTTTCCATTCCACTGTGTTCACCACCTCATGTCTAAATTAGCTTCTTTTATTTTGCTCTTTGTCTCGTTTGTTAATGTTACCTTTCAGTTTGTCATATGCTATGCTTTGCATAATCCAATCCCAGTGTGCTTATCTGTTTATTAGTCAGCCCTTTCTGTGAAAAAAGGACTATAGCTTAAAAAATCAAAATAAAAGGAAAACAGAAAAATGTGTTTGTTAAAGAAGTTATCAACAGTGCTTTATCTGATTGGGCCTGATACTGAAAGGATACATTGTAGTGTATCGTAAAAGCTGTTGATCTTCCATGGGCTGCAAAGGAAGTCTCATCAGTTCCATCGTCTTTCTCCAGAGACAATGTGACGCTGGGTATAATTCTGAATAACAAAAGAGATTAACTCTTCCTTAATGTGATTCTGTGTGCAGCTAATTCATACACAAAAACAGACCTTTGAAGTCATCCTCAAATTTTTCTTCCTTTTTGAATAATTCAAATTATACACAATGCCTATAAAATGAGTAGAAAAAAAATAGCTCAAAGAATTTATATTTTGGAGAAACATCGCCAATGACTGAGAAACTATAAAATTATATCCTTGTTTTTCATTTGTTTTGTTTTTCATTACCTTTTTTATGTTATCGTTTTTCATTTTTTTTCTTCTTTTTTCTTCTTTTTCTATATCAAGTCCAGACCGAATGCACCTCTAAGACACTCTCATTTTATTAACATTTTTCAAAATTATTGTACTGTAGAGTATTGTCATGGAAGCTTTGTCCCTTGACAGTTTTTGCACTTTTATTGTTCTATGAATTTTATGTCTGCACTGCGCAAGAATGTTCAATAAAAAAAAATAAAATAAAATAAATTAATTTAAAAAAGCTGATCATCTTCCTTCTTCAACTCTGACGTATCACGGTCACATGACCTGGGGGCGTGGCTATGGTGAGTTCGCGCGAAAGTTGGTTTCTTCTTCCTGTGTAACACGGATGTTTCCGCTGCTCCATTGTTGTGTAGAGCTCCATAAATACCAAGTGTTGAGGTGTGTTCAGCGTGTTTTCATCACGCAGCGGATCTTTTCCCCCCTCAAACTGCAGCAGCATGTCTCAGGTTCGAGTCACTGATTTCTTCGCCCAGAAAAAGAGAGGAATCTCCGCTCCACAGAAACAAAGCAGGCGCTTGAACCCAATCGGCCACCGTCAATCTCGAGGGATTTCTACAAAGTTAGGAGTTAACGGAGATTCTTCACCTTCAGTCCACGCAGAGTTTGTTCGGGTTATTGACGAAGCAGTGTCCCAGAAGAATGGAGAGTGTGAACGCGGAGAGTCCGGGAAAAGTGAGCTCTCCAGCCCCAGGACTCCGAAGAGAAGCTCCACGGACGGAGAGTTTGACCTGGGAGCCGCCGTGTTTTCAGCCACAGCCTCCCACAGCACGGCCAAGAAGAGGCGGCAGGGGGAGGTGGTTGGAGAAACCAGAGCCAGCACGAAGGAGAAGAAAGAAACTCAGAGGAGGGCGAGAAAAAGGCTGGTGCTCCCCCAGGACTCAGCACAGGTGAAGGTTTCTCTTTGAACTTTTTGTAGGAGCGTGAAAGTTTCTTCTTCACCTTAAAGTCCTAAAAAAAAGCTGTGATCAGGAGGAAACTCCTAGTGTAGATTGTCTTATTTGACTCATTGAGTGTTTGGTTCGTGTTCATGTTAGCAGCTTGGTGTGGTACACGTCCAGGGTGGTGTTGTGTCTGAGCCCTTTGAGGAGACCCAGCAGCCCCCAGCTGCAGCAGCCCCCCCATCAGGATGTACAGCAGACAGTCACAGTGGCCAGAACACCACCAGCTCCTCTCTGCAAACTGAGACAGTCCACAAGAAGAGCAAAGGAGCGGTGAGTACAAGTCTGTTAGTGGTGTTACACTTTTTACTGTGTGCTGGAAGAAGGGACCACACTTTTAAAGAGCCACGGTTTGTTTAACCTGACCATCCCCAGTGTTGTACTCGTGCTATTATTTTTCTGTTTTTTCCTCATATTTGCAGAGCTGTGTTTCAAGCACCACCTTTTGTAAAGTTGTTGTCTTTCTAAGTGTTTAAATGCCCTCTTAGGTGCAGATTATGAAGATATGATTTGTTTTGAAATGCGTTGGAGTGTGGCTGTGTCTTCCTGTTCTTTTAGAAATGAGTGCAGCAGAGGTTAAATCAAGCAAACTAACTAAAAATCCAGCCTGACCAAGTGTTTGATTGAATGGCCCCGATCCCAGTGAGCTCTCGTAGGGAAAAATATTTCAAATGTGTTCGTTTTTAATTGGACACATGAACAATGCTCACATGGTGAAGCATTTATTGTTGTTTTGTGAAACACAAGATTCAATCACACAATCAATCAAACTTTTCATACATTAAAAACAAAGATTACATGTTTAAACTAGCCTTCACCACCAAGGGACCCACACACGCACTGACACAGAAAACAAGGTTTTAGAACCCTGTGGCTGAAAACAGAGGAGCCAGGTCAGGAAACACAGGACACTATCTGCACTGGGACCAAAGGCTAATGGCGCTTTTCCACTATACAATTCCAGCCCTACTCTACTCGGCTCGGCTCTACTCGGCTCGGCTCTACTCGGTTTGGTTTGCTAGGTGCCTGCACCTAGATGACCCCCTTTCAACAGGCCAGAGAGGGGCCCACAGCAGCCAAGCACAGCCACAGACCCCTCACTTGATCAAGCTCATTTTCATAATAAGACAGAAACATCTCAGCTACAGCTAATCACAGCACCCAGCACAGAACTACCAGAGATATTAATAAAGACGCAAAACTAAACAGGCTGAGAAATAAATAACTTAAGAAAAAGAAAGCCAGAATGAAAATAAAAATGAGACATTAGTTAAACATCAAATGAAAGAGTGGATCTTGAGCAAAATTAGGTTCGCTGATAGCCAAAGTTAGCACAGCTTTGCCACACCAATAATTACATTTTCTGAATTTCTCTTCTTTAGGGGCTGTGCAAAGAGGACATAGCAACATTGAAGACTCGCCTTCAGAGGATCAAGAAACAGGCTGCTGATGTGGTCAGTGTTGCTTCAGACGGTCCCTCCTCGCTCTCTGCATCTTCAACCGGCTCAGCAGCCTCAAACACAAAGTCTCCAGCTCCTCAAACCTCCAGGCTCCAACCTGCTGAAGCTCAGGCCCTGAAGTCTGCTGTAGCTCAGGCACGGGAGCTCGCAGCTAAAGCCCGGAGGAAGGCAGAAGAGAAGAAGCAGCCAGAGACACAGACACAGGAATGGTGAGAAAATCCTCAGGACAAGGAAAAACATTCACACTTTGTAAAAGTTTTTAATAACTTGAGGTTCTACTTTGTCCCATTGATCTTGGATTCCTTCTTGGTCCTCAGTGTGGAACAGCCAGCGTACCAGAAGTACCACACCCTCGCCCAGGCAGCCCCCCCAAGCCTCTCACTGCCGTACATCTACAAAGTTCTGGAGGAGATGTTCAGGAGCATGGACACAGTGGTTGCGATGCTGTATAATCGCTGTGAGACAGCCACTTTTGCCAAAATCAAACAGGGAGTTCAGGACATGATGCACAAGTAAGTGGACAGATCAGTTCGTGCTTTTTCTAAGATCTCAATCAGGAGATTCCTCTTTTTAGATTTATTCAGTGTTTTTTAACACACTTATGCTGAGCTTGTAATAGGGTGTTAAACCCTGTCATGGTATATTACAGGTTCAGAACTTTTCTTAGATGATAAGTCATTCCTACTGGTGCTTGAAAAACTGGACAAGCTCCAAAAACACTTGTTTTCTGTGGGCACTGACACACTTCACTGTCATGTTTCCAATTTCAAATAATGATAATCATCTCTTTCCTTAATGTTCACAGACGGTTTGAGGAGAGCCACGTAGGTCAAATAAAGACGGTGTTCCCTGAGGCTTTTACCTTCAGACAAGAGAAGAACATCCCAACCTTCAGCAGCAGCATCAAGACAGGCAGCTACCAGCTGACTGTGGAGCCCACCCTTCCTTCAGGTGAGAGCACAATGTGTCCATCTCTGACGACCTGAGAGTGTCTTATTTAGAGATAGTTAACTTCAAGTGTCAGGGTGTCTTTGAACTGTAGGCTGTGTTGAATTGCTGGTCTGTTTTTGGGTGCTGATAGTTTCTCCACGTGTCTTACCAACTATAGAAGGGAACGGTGCCCGTCCCGTCCTGTCAGCTTCTCATCTCCTTGACAGACGACACATCTTTCACCAGAATCTGGTCTCCACGGTCAAACAGCATCATAAGGTGAGCTGCTGCAGATGGTGTCCTTAAAGCCCTGTTTTCAAACAGTAAATGACTTTTGTTCAGAGAGAAGTTCTCTTCTGATCGGCATTAACCCCCCCCCTCTGTGTCTGCAGGTCTTCCTCTCCTCCTTGGTCCCCCCAGTGTCTGTTCCTGATGACAAACTCACTCGCTGGCATCCACGCTTCAACGTAGACACTGTACCTGCTGTTCAGCCCAGCCTGCTGCCTCAGCCCCCCCATACTGAGAAACTGAGCACAGCTCAGGAGGTGCTGGTTAAGGCTCGCTCTCTCATCACACCCAAGGTACAGCCTCCGAATTCATGGAATGATGGAATAATCAGACAAACCACTGAATATATAATTGCATTGAGAAACTTGCTTACATAACAGTAGGCCACTTGCCAGGTTGATAGATTTGGTGTTGGTACTCTAAGGAGGAGAGTAACTGGTATATTTCAATTATTTAATATCAGACCAGGACTTCATGAAAGAAAAGTGTTCCCTCTAGATCAATGGCATCAGAGACAGTAACAGTAGTAAAAGTGACTTTCGAAGTGCAGGAGACCATAACTGACCCCAGGATGCTTCATGAGTCCTGTTTTTTTTTTTTTGAAAATTCTTTTTATTATTTTTCATTCTTCCAAACACAACAAAAAGAAAAAACAAACAACAACCCTCTGTCCCTCCCTCCACCGCGCTGCACCAGTGTATCATAACTAACAACGATAAAATGTATTACATGACAGACAGAAGAGCAGTTTCTGTCAATTTTAACAACCACAAAAAGTAAAGGTTATAAAAAAATAACTAAAAATAAATGAATTGCAAGAAAAAAAATACATTAAAAATCTTCCCAAATGAAAAAAATAAATAAATAAAATAACAGCTGTATATGAAATTCTATTGACATGGATACAACAGTTGTGGTCCTAACAATTAAGGAAGCATAACATCAGAGTCCAACTCTCTAACAGTCTGAAGGACCGGTTGCCAAATGTCAACAAATTTTTGAGTTCTGCCATTTATGGAGTAACAAAATTGTTCCAGAGTCAAATGTTGCATCAAGTCGTTTATCCAATGTTGGAAAGTGGGTGAGAACTTGTCTTTCCTTTTCCTGAGGATGAGTCTTCTGGCCAAGAGAGTCCCAAAGGCTATGATTGTTTTACTTGCAGTATTTAAACCTAATCTAAGTGGCACAATCCCAAAAATCGTGGACAGTGAAAGAGGCTCAATACAAGTTTTTAATACCTTGGAGAAAAAGGTAAAAATTGACTTTCAGAATTCACCCAACTTCAAACAGCTCTAGAACATATGAGACAGAGTGCCAGATTCTACACGGCAGTGATCACTAATATCATCAACATTCGGCTCTATTTGAGAAAGTTTAACTTTCCAATGTAAACGGTGAACCACTTTAAACTGAATAACCCTATGTCATTGACAGATTGAGGATGTATGGATACCATCTATAGCTAACTGCCATATTTCATCTGTCATATCAATATTAAGTTCCTTTTCCCATTTAAATTTTAATGTCTAGAGGTTTTAGGTTATCTAGGGTAAGTAGTGAATAAATATTACCAATAGTTTCTTTAGACCAAGGGAGCATTTTTAAAATCTTATCCAAGAGAGAATCTGCCAGAAGTGATGGAAAACGTTTCAATTGAGATGAAACAAAGCTACGGAGTTGGAGATATCCAAAGACGCGCGGTCGAGGGATACCAAACTGAGTTACCAGGTAGTCAAATGTCGCAAAAGTTCCATTTAAATATAAATCTTTAACCATTTTCCCACCACAGTTGACCCAGATTTCAAAAGCATTATCTGTAACAGAGGGGTTTGAACATTATTCATGAGTCCTGTTTTGATGTAGAATGTTGAAGCAGCCTTACTAAAGTAATCTGTACCATCCTCCCGCACAGATGGAGAAGGCTCTGGTTTCACTGGCTCTGAAGACGGAAGAAAAAACCAAAGAGAGTAAAGACGAATCTTCACCACAGAGCCCAGCAACCACTCCATCACAAGCTGCAACGGCACCTCAGCTTTCAACAGCTCTGAAAGGAGTCTCACAGTCTCTGGTGGAGAGGGTAAGTTCAGCAACAGTATGTTCTCAAAAACCTTTAAATGATGGGGGGGGTCAAAGTTCTCAATACACACACCAAATAATCAGCTCACCTTCTTCAGCCCCTAAAACTTTGTTGCGCATACAGCTCCTACAAATTCATAACCATCTACAGGCCTGACATGAAAACTACAGCGTTTTCTGTCCCTTAGCATTTTGATGTAAAAGCAGTTTTTCTCTGTTTTTGGGTGAAACATTGTTCAAACAGGGTCTTAAAGTGATATTTTGATTATTTAGATCAGAGCCAAAGAAGCCCAGAAGTTACAAGCAGCTATGACCAGAAACGGGGCCCAGGAAGAACGCCTGCTGATGATGTCACGGCTCCCTGAACTGGCGAGGATCCTTCGAAATGTGTTTGTGTCGGAAAAGAAACCAGCATTAATCATGGAAGTTGCTTGTAACAGGATGGTCGCCAGCTACAGATCAGCTCTGAGCGCAGGTTGGTTCTTTTAGTTTTTATTTGTATGCACAATGATGAATAAGAAATACACAGAGAAATACAAAGTTTGTTGTCCTTTCTTTTTTTGTGAGACACATTTGCATCAGGCCAAATCTGTTTCTTCAAACACATCAGCTGTAAGAATTCTTGAGTTTCTGTAGATTCTACAGAGCTTTAGCCTCATAAAACAGCCTATGTACAGTCAAAGTTTTTGTGAGACATTACCAGATAAGCTTAGGTTTTTTTTCTAGCACTTGACAGAAACAATAAATGTACACATTATTTATAGCATGATGAATTTAAGTGACATAATTATTTCATTGTAAGATAAAAGCTGGGAGCAGCATAAAAATGGACCTGGGGCCCCCAGGCCTGAGTTTGGATATGCCTGGTTTAAGAGATCTGTCTAGAGAGACCCAGAGTTGTGGCTCATGAAATGTAACCTATTTTTTATGTCTGGAGACACAGAGGTCATTGAAGCTTCTTTAGTCCTCTTGTTGAATAGGAACGACCAATGACTTCTCCTATTGTGTGGAGACTGAATTTACAAGTGTCTGGAAGCCTTTGACAACATTCATTCTTTGATGGTGTCTGAGGTTTTTAAAACTGTTAAACCCTTCATTCTAACATCAGAGTTAAAAATGATCAGAAGAAGAGTTCAAACACCTCTGCTCTTGTCTGAAATAATGGATCTCTCACAGAGTGGCTGCACACCTGTAGGATGTGTTTTCTTAACATGGCATCATTCCTGTTATTGGCTCTTGATGAAAACACTATCCTGTTCTCTTTAAACAACAGGAGAGATGGAGAAACATATCAAGCTGCTGGCTGAGGTGGCAGCTGACTGGCTGACTATCCATCCTATCAGGAAAGACTTGTATCTGAAGTTAAACAAGATGATGGAGCTGAACATGGTTCTGGACAAACTGAGCAGCAAACTGAAGGAGGAAGAGAGACTCTGAGGGTCTGGACTGATGGTGCCGAGCTGCTTTCTAACTACAGGCTGCTTGGATTGAACTACTTTACCGGGATCATTTTTAAAGTGGCACTCTGCTCTGTGCTCTCAGGAATAAAACAGTCCCAGAGTGAGCGGTCACAGCAGGAGGAGGTGACCTCATCTTGGGATCCCTGCCTCCCTCAGGAGGTGGAAGAAGCCTGCACCTTAGGGTGTGATTCACTTTACTGTTTTGGTTTTTAGGAAGTGTTGAAGTTCTGCCCTCAGTCCCCTGAGGGTGTTTTTCTATAATATAAAGCTGACGATTGTCTCTCATGCTTTGTTAATGTTTCACAAGAATGTGTATGACCTTTTCATGTCCATTTTTTCTGACACAGTTCAATTAAACCTAACAGCCCAACAAACAAAAGCAAGTGCGTTAAATGACTAAACAGGAGCGAAAGACAATATCTGCTGTATTATTCTTGGTGAGAGGAAGAAGAGTCAGCTGTGTCAAAGTGGAGGCTTGGTGAAAAAATAGAATCAAAAGCATCAAATTATTGTGGACTGTGAAATCAAACAAACCAAGACTTAACTTAGAAGAACATAAGGTGTGACAGATAGTTATAGATCTAAGCCACATGATGAAGGATTATTTTTAGAGATGTTTGTACTCCAACAAAGATGAAAATGGCAACAGATGTAGAGTTTAAGCTGATGACTGTGGGATAGGATGCACAATAAATTCAAACCAAGAGCTTTCAATTACCATTCAGTTTATTTTCCTCTAACTGAGGTTTTTTATTTTACTGATGAGGGTCAAGTTTGGGTTTGCAGCTTGATGTGTATTACCTGTTGTCATTGTGGTGTAGAGTACAACTATTTAACTTCATTTACCTGCAAACACTGTTTATCTGTGGGCTGTGGCTCTGAGCTCATGTGATTGGTAAGTGGGGGCTCAATGGGGTCACCCACCAACTCCTTAGATTGCTGCTGAACACAAAATTACTCAGCAAGTATGTGAAGAAAACCATCATAGAGGGCAAATCATAAATCAGCCTTTGTCCCTGGTGTGTTATGTACGGGAGTAGACTGGGGGCCAGTTATTTCAGGCAAATCCAAAATAAAGTCAAAATTACAAAAATAAAGTTGACATGTCAAGGGTTGTGTTGAGATATAATTTTTAGAATTAAGTCTAAATATCAAAATATCATCTCAAGATTAAAGTTCAATGTAAGAATTTAATAGTCTGGACAACCATACACGCATCAATAAAGTTTACAGATCTATCACTTACAGTAGCAGAAACCTACAGTACACCTGTAGACTGTGGTCCAGGCTCCAGCAGCTGCTGCTCTTGTCAGTCTCACCTGGGGGGTTGACTGTACCCCACAAACTACTGCTAACATCAGTGCAGGGGATTTCGGCTTTTTTCTACTTCAAGCTCTGTTTTCCCCAAATTATTTTCTTCATCTATATTGGCCCAAATGTGCCTCTGTAGGTTATGACGACACAGCAGGGGACGTTTCTTAAAAAAAATTGATCTGAAAGTTTTACCCCATTGGTATCAACCCAACCGATCCACTCATAAAAAAAATAGTACATGTATGTCCATGAATTATGTGTATTAAAGTGAAGTGGCACAGTGGAAAAGCCTTTGTTGGTATTGATGGCTTTATTAACCTGCATTCTGTCCACCCTAGTTTCACCCTCAGTGTCCTGGTAAACAGCTGCAGACTCTTATCTTCTTGAAGTCACATCTACCAGTTCCACAAGCTGAAAGCAGCAGCACCTCATGATGTCCCACCTCCAAACTTCACTGTTGGTGTTTTGGAGTTGTTGTGCAGGGCCAGTTCTCCTCCAACTATGTGTGTGCTTTGAATTTAACTTTAGAGTAGATAGACCTTAATCTCCCAGTAGTTTATTTACTTAACCTCTTCATGGATGGGTCTTTTCACCAGAGAACAGCCTGCAGTGAGCAGTGATCAGACAGAAGTTTAGGAGTTTAACTATAAGTAATAGTCTGTATGTTGAAGAATAACACGGTCGTGAAGGCCCGTAACCCATCATGAGACTCTTCTTTAGTGACACCATGGTAACAGGACACTTCTTATTGGGCAATGATTTGTACTGAACCAGCTCATATTAACTAACACTGATGGGAGCAGGGTTGCCACCTAATACTGACAGTTTTCTGCTGGTTTCTTTCTTTTTACAATTCCCCTTCTCTTCATGTGTTCAATACTTATTTGTCCTTCTACTTCACTCTTATGGGACTGCACAGTCACACTTTCAGTGAGGTCTGTCTTCCTGTCAGGTTTGTGTACCTCTGAATGCCTGGGTTTTCTCCAGGTACCCCAGCCTCCTCCCACAGTCCAAAAACATGCTCATAAGGTTAAATGGTGATTCTTAATTGCCTGAGTGTGTGTGTGTGTGTGTGAAAGGTTGTCTGTCTCTGTGTGTCAGTCCTGCCTTGACTGGAGACCAGTCCAGGATGTATCCTGCCTTGAAATAGCAGGTGGGGATAAGCTCCAGCTACCCACAACCCTGAACAGGATCAGAAGGAGACGATGAATGAATGAGCTTCACTTTACGATACAAAACTTAATTTATCTACTTGTATGTTTGGATTTCTTGTGTGGACTACCTCATCAATCAGTGAACACAACATGTCAATAGCCCCATCAGAAATATACTTTATTTCATGAGAAAAGTGTTGATGCTCTCATGTCTTGTTTTCCCCACCAGATGTGAGGTGGCAAATAAAACCATTTCTATTAATGTTTAGGTTGCAAAAAAGAAATAACCCCATCAGTCAAAGTATGACTCAACAAGCTAGCTCACTAAATTAGTTTCCATATTTATGTTACTGTCTTTGTGCATTTGTCTTCTGTGTTGCTTATGTTCAATGTTCTGGTGCCAACCCCAACTTGATATGACTGTCCGTGGAAACAAATTTCCTTTTTGGACAGTAAAGAATTATCTATCTGTCTATCTATGAAACTCATGAACTAAGACATGTTCTTGAGCTCTGTGCTCTCTCCTCCCCACCCTGCCCCCTGCTGTCCCATCCAGAAAGGAAAAAACACTTCTTCACATAAAACAGTGAAACATACCTGAGGAAATTCAGCTTTAGGAAAGTTGATGAAACCAACACCTGAGTTAGATACCAGCTTTATTGAATTACATGTTGTTGATAGGAAGTCAGTATAACTTGGTAGATACAGTCAGTTGGTTAGTCTCAGCATCACAATACTAAAAGTTTTGCTGAAATCCTATAGCTTATCAGGAAAAACATGTCAAAATGATGACATACGATAAACAAGGCTAAATCTAAGAACACAAAAAAGATTTGGTGTTTCAGCCTGAAACATTTAAAATGTTCACTCTAAATGCCATGATCTAATTCTTACTGTAGCAGCCTCTTCATGTGAGGCAGAAATGGATACAAAGATGACTTTCAGAAGGCATCAGGTGGAAGAAGTGTGAATTATAAAAAAATAAAGAGGTATAGACAGTATATGTGGAGCATGCTGGTTTCTCTGGACCTCATCCTCCATGCTATCATTAAACATTCATCTTTCACTCAGTCAGGAGTGTAAAAAACACACACCTCCACCCCAGACAGACTCAAAGTGGGCATGGTCTGATGTGAGGAGTCCTCACAACCCTTACCCTTACAACCCACAGTCCACGGTTTGAGGTGTTACTCTTCTATCTACAGCATCAACAGATATATGACTTTGTTTCAAAAATAAAGCAGTAAAATGATTAAATAAATTAGTGTACAGAGAACATGACTTTGTGGTGGTGAAACAATGAGAGACAGTGGTTAAGAGCCATAGAGGCCACAATCCTCAGTACTGAACCAAGGAGAAGAGACTGTGAGGTTTCAGCTTGTCTTTGCCGTTCAGCTCTTTCAGCTCAATGACAACCATGCAGCCTAAAACCTGAGCTTTCTGCTTCCTCATCAGCTCACAGGCAGCAAACAGTGTACCTGAAAAACACACACACACACACACACAGACAACAGACACAGACACAGAGACACAGAGACACACACAAATTAAACTCCAAAAGTCAAAGATGGCTCCGTTGGCTCTATCCATGAGTCAAACAAATCATTAAAGAAAACTGAGACACTTCTGACTGGTTCATTGGTCCAATCCTTGATCCCTGACAGGAAGGACATTAAACACTACAGTTACAAAGAACATACCAGCATGAAATATGGTGGTCTGATAACTCTTACTGATGCTATCTTGTAAATAAAAGTTAATGTGAATTCACAACTCCAGCAGGATTCTCTCATTTCAAAATGAGTCTTAAGAATCTCCTCAAGGTGAAGAGACGTCTACTTAGTTTTATGTTCTTTTCTTTTTGCTTCTATCTAAGTTACATTGTTATTTGAATGATCTCAGTGGACTTGGTGTATAAAAGCTGAAGCACTCTCACCCCCAGTAGCTAAAAGGTCGTCAATGAGCAGAACTTTCTGTCCTGGAGCTACAGCATCGTCCTGGATCTCTGCCTCTGCCTGCAGAAAAATCAGAAGCAGATGAAAGGCTGAGAGGTGAGGATTCTACCACTGAGCCACAGTCACCACTATGTAATATCTAACATTCTCATGAGGGTTCGGAGAGTCCTCCTCTCTGACAATCTGAAGGTTGAGGTTTTCATCCCAGCTCCTGCAGACAAATGCAATAGTGTCCTTGAGCAAAACACTAAACTCCTCATTGCTCCCAGTGTTGGTGAGTGCTGTGGATGGGTATGAATGAGTAAACAAAGGCTGTGTTCACGCAGCAGTTAAAGGTGGCCTGAGTGGGACCCATTTGAAGATCTGGAGTTTCACACCTCAGACTGGCTTCACATCATGACACAAGTTTTGACTCACAGCATAATTATTTAAACCGTATCAAGTTATGTTGTAATGCTACACGATTCATAAGCATCAACCATGGTTGTATGTTCTGATTTGCACCTTGGAGCCATTATGTGCCTTACCCATTTCATCTTCTTTTCAATCCCATCTTTATAAAAAGTCCTCAGAGTGGCACATGTGGCCGCAGCAGATGATTTCTCTTTTTAGTTCTTGCCTTTTCAGTGCCACCCTAGCTCTGCTTATTGTCCATTTTCTTGTGTTTGTATGTGCGCTCATGGTCTTCTGAAAAGCACTGCTGCACGTGGGTGTACACTGATCTGTTGTCAAGGTAACAGCTGGCACATATGAGGCACAAGAGAGTTGCTAGTAGCTAGCAGCCTGGGGACAGTGTTATCGGCTTGACACCTGACATCTGTGGTCATTAAGTCCTTTGAGCGGCTGGTGTTGAGTCACCTGAAGGACATCACAGGACCCCTGCTGGACCCCCTGCCTACCAGCGAAACAGGTCGGTGGAAGATGCAGTCAACATGGGACTGTATTACATCCTGCATCATCTGGACTCAGTGAGGACGTACATGAGGATCCTGTTTGTGGACTTCAGCTCGGCGTTCAACACCATCATCCCACACATTCTCCATCAGAAACTCTCCCTCCTCTCTGTGCCAGCCTCCACCTGTCAGTGGATCTCCAGCTTCCTGACTGACAGGACGCAGCAGGTGAGGCTGGGGAGCATCATGTCCAGCACACGGACCGTCAGCACTGATGCTCCTCAGGGGGGTGGGCTCTCTCCACTGCTCTTCTCCTTCTACACCAATGACTGCACCTCAGGGGACCCCTCTGTCAAACTCCTGAATTCGACGACACCACCGTCATCAGTCTGATCCAGGATGGTAATGAGGCCGCTTACAGACAGGAGGTGGAACAGTTGGTCCTCTGGTCAGAACAACCTGGAGCTGAACCTGCTCAAGACTGTGGAGATGACAGTGGACTTCAGGAGAAACCCCCCTCCATACCCCCACAATTCCTAACAACACGGTGTCTACTGTGGACACCTTCAGGTTCCTGGGATCCACCATCTCCTGGGATCTGAAGTGGACCCCCCCACATAGACTCCATCAGGAAAAAGGTGCAGCAGAGGTTGTTCTTCCTCAGACAGCTCAGGAAGTTCAACCTGCCCCAGGAGCTGCTCATTATCTTCTACACCTCCATCATCCAGTCTGTTCTGTTCACCTCCATCTCTGTTTGATTTCTCACAGGCCGTCACACTGTTGAACAATTAACAACTAAAACTGTCATAAGAATAATAAAAGCTTACTAGCCATTGCGCTCAAAGGTAATTACAGCCCACTGTCACAGTGATGCATAGAAAACAAAACTTTTGCATTCATACCTTCCCATATTCCAAGTCATATGCGACTGAAACCGTGGCTCCAGGGAGCTTCCCCTTCTTCCTCACCAGGACAAAGCCAATGCCAAGGCGCTGAGCGAGTAGAGGTCCGAACAGGAAACCACGGGCATCTAAACCTGCACCCAGACACAGAGAGAAGCTGTGAGGGTAAAATATGCTCAACATATTTGCATCAACACAGAATGTGTTCATTAATCCAGAAATATACTTTAAAGTGGACAGAAGTGATGATTTGTAAATAACCTGAACAAAACGTTATTTTTCTACAAGACTTTATGAAAATGTTAAAGGACTATCTCCCTGAAAAATGATTGATTTTCATCAACTGCTGCTTTTAACCAGACAACCTGTTCCTTTGTGCTTCCACCGTCAAATGGACTGATGTGTGGCCTTTATATCCAGTTATTGTAATCTCTCTGTAACCGCTCACATCAGGAGTCTAAAGCCTGCTCAAACCTGTCCCAGAATTCAAATAAGAAGATCAGTTTTTGGAGAGAGTAATCGTGGAGCAGGATGCAGTCTTGGTTGAGCATGTGGAGGTAACAGGTGGAGCAGCAGGGTCAGACTTTGGGCGGGAGATGCAGAGACAGACACCTTTGCTCTGTATGTTCAGCAGCTTTGAAAGTTCAGCCTGTCGAAGTGACAACAGCACCACCTACATGTTGCTTGTTTCTCCCAAAGTGTTATATCACATTCACCCATTTCCTTTTCAAGTTCCATTGCAATGATGAATTGTGTGAACCTAAAATGTTCTTTGAGAATAATTAACAGTAACTGAAGGGCTTTGGGGAGCATATTTAGTGCAGGGACTCCAGTGGAACAGCGAGACATCAGAAAAGCTCTTTGTGTCCTTACCTACGATCAGATCAACCTGCGGGTATCTGCTCCTCACTTCTTCTTCAAACAGGTCAGTAACTGCTGTCAGAGCAGCCGGACTCTTCAGGATGGGACAGATATCTCTGCAAGAAGCACACAGACCCGGCAAACATCACAAAACACTATTTTATTTACAAATGATCCAAAACATAAATTTCCACCTCAGGACTGCAAACGATGACCATTTCAACTATTTTCATGCACCATGATCATTTACAGAGGTGACCTGAACCAGCATCATTTTACCCTGCAAACAGCACCAGAAAAACTGATATTAATTGTAAACATGAAATGTTAATGGAAATGAATATATTTTGAGTTTAATGTTTTTTTTTAAAAACATAAATTATTAAAGACACAGACTAGATAAGTGCTAAGCAATACAGGGAAAAATTATTGCAATTAGATTATTTTAACCTAGAGCAGGGGCAATTGTGATTTATTTTGGGATTAGTTTTAGGGTCCCCATCTTATGTGTTCACACAAATCACAAAAATGGGTAAAAAAAAATATGAAAGAACTCTTGATTATAATCTTAATAAAAAGAGTGAATTTGTTTTGCTTATTTAGTCATTTTCATATTTTTGGCACCTTTTCTCTACTTTCTGACCAAGTTCTGACCATTTCCAAGTTTTCTCCCAATTCCTGCCCCTTGTTAGCAATTTTTGCTGCTTTTTCACCTTGAACTTATTATTCTCTGCACTTCATTACCACTTTTCATCAGTTAGATTGTTACTCTTTCAAAGGTAGTTTTCAATAGTCTGTCTCTTGGGTTGAGTAGAGTTCAGTAACACTGGTGTAAAGCAGAAAACATCTACTACAAAAATGTATGTCTGGCATTCTGACACATTTAAGGTTAAAGAAAAATTGCACTTCCTATGATTAGAATTACTGCAGCAGGTCATATTGTAATTTGAGTTCATTTTATTCATTTCCCAACCCTAAATTAATCCTAAGGCATAAAAATTAAGGTGAGAGCAGCTCTTACTTAAACTCAGGCTCCCTTTACAACAGAAGCAGGTCTAACCTGGATAAACTATATGAATTCTTCATCTTTTCTAAGCAGTAAATGACCCAGCTGTCTTATTTTCATTTAATTGCGATAATTTCCACTTACTGATGCAATGACAGCACAGGGAACCCCACAAAATGAGGATGCTGTCAGGGTGACAGCACGGAGCAGCAGCAGGGCTACACTTTTCTGCTGATCCATGTGCTCTTCATCATACCAGAAATTGTTCAGGACTCAGGTAAATGTTGTTAAACCATTTAGATGTACAAACTTTTTTTGACAGGGGAAAATATATCAAATACGGTTAGACTTGAAGACTAAAACAGAAGTTACAGAGTGTTGGGTTTAAGTCACTACAACTACTGAAAATACACAAGACGAGCCAATGTATGACTAAAATCTAAGTTCAGCAAACATATAGACCTGCATAAGCCATGACAAAAGAACAAAACAGGTGAACATTAACAATTTTTGAAGTGTGTATTACAAACTTAAAGTTCTGTCAGGGTTTTAGTTTCATTTCTTTCACTGAGGACAGTGGCTTCCTGACTGAAACTTGTTTCAAGTTTTGCAGACAGTTTCTATTTCCTGCAGCTCTAGATTTGGTTCGCAACTAAGTATTTGCCTTCTGAAAGAGGATTTGAACCTTATGAAAGAGGATTTGAACCTTATGAAATGTGAATTTCACAAATTTAAATACAGGCTGGGAGAATTTGGACAATAAAACAAATAAAAGCACGGGCTAACCCATAGTCAGTTCTGGGGTTATGTAAAAGGTGAGCTCAGGAAATGAAGCCCCTGGGTTCAGGCGTATGTAAACATGACCAAACATTTCTCCCACCTGAGGTTGTAACTGACGGTGAGCAGCCTGAAGACACACTCAGGAAGCAAACACCACTGTACCAACACAGCTCAGATCATTTGATCACATTATTTGACAGGAACAAACATGTGGATGGGAAGATGAAGAAGGTTGGAAGTTGATGCAATAACAATAAATTTGATTACTTCCTTTTCATATTGTAACTTTTGACACTTGAATGGGTCCAAAGAGTTCATACTTTTCATCATTCTTCTAAATATCTTCCAATGTCTTCACTTTGGAAATGGAATTAACCTGTACAGTGTTGTAAGAGCAGCATGGTTCAAAAGCAGCTTCTATAACATGATAATATAACACATGATTATTCTATGACTGAAACATGATTATATAGTCTATTGTGATTATTCAGTCTAAGACTGTAACACACCTGACTGTCAGCAGCTCAACAGGACCTAAAGGGTTTGTGAGTTGTAGTCTACATTTCATCAGGGAGTTCTGTGGAGTGAACATGCACCCTGACCCTGACCAAAGTGCAGGACTTAGTTTCGAATCTGGGGCTGACGGTGCAGACCACGTGTGTGTCTCAGCCTGACAGACTCACAGTGGTTGAACCATAAATTGTATAACAGAGGTAAAAGAACCAAAGGAACATTCAAACACCAAGCTCTGTGGTGGTTTGAAGAATCACCCAGCAGACAGCTCTGAGGCTCTTACCTGAACAGGATGCCTGTCTTTGGAAAGTCTGGAAAAGCTCGGATGTGTTTGTGGACCAGCTGCAGTTTGGACTCTGGACTCTCAGCCATTCTTCAGCTCTGTAGTGGAGTAGCAGCTCTCCCCTGTCTCATTCACTCTCAGCTCGTTTCTCACCGCTCTTGCTCATTTTCCTCCAGCAATCGTTTCGTCCTCGTGATCTTCTGGACCAATAGCATTTCTTCCACTCTCGGCGCTCAGTGCGCATGTCTCCTTCTGTGCGTCAGCTACGTAATGCTGCCCTCTACTGTTCGCTCTGCAAGCCTCTGTCCATTTTTGGAACCTGTCTTTTATTCAGAAGTGTGCAAGTTTTTCCACTTCTTTTAGTCACTTTGAAGGCAGAATACGCAGAGTGAAGAGTGAAGACAGCCTCCTGCTGTAGATGGAAACAATCTTCTTCTGGATAAAGACCAAGACTCAGGTGAAGTACTCCCACAGACAGTGGCGTGCACAGACATTTTGAAGGTACATATAGTGCATTAATGCAGATTGGCATTAAGGTGGGGCCACTTCAGCAAGCTCTGGGCTCCTAAGATAGCACTTAAGAACGTGTTGTGGCTCCCATAAGGGCACTTAAGCATGTGATATGGCTCCAAAGAAGACACTTCAGGGCAAGATTGGCATGAAGGGGGGCACTTCAGCAAGCATTTGGCTCCTGAGAAAGCATTTTTGCATGAGTTTTTTAACAATCAGGAGTTTCCCCATCAGAGCAAACTTCCATGGACCAGGTGTGACACCTCTGCTCTATGCCAACTTATGGACTAGTACTTACTTATGTTGTCATTTTCTGCTCCCTTATGCTTCATGCTTTTATGCTGATATAGTAACATAATGACATAATATGTTTCTGTAAAAAGTGAATCAGGTTCCAACAACTTTTTCACTTTCTTAGTTATGTGAACCAGTGGTTCCCAAAGTGGGATCAGGACCAACCTGGGGTGCTGCAAAACCATAGACTGTATAAAACACTGAAAAGAATGTGTGAAATGCCTTCCAAAACAATAAACACTTTACAATTACACATTCCAGTGTATAAATAAATAAATACATACATTGTTAAAAAAAGAAATTTGAATAGGTGTTGGATTGTATGCAAAACCACACAATCAGAAACTTTTTGATCTGTTTTCCATATTTCTTTGTTGAAGACCCCAGAGAAGACTAAATCAGCATAGCAATGGTATCAATAGAGGCTGATTTGTTTAAGAAACTCAGCAAAAAAAATGTCCAAGTCCAAGTTAGTTTGACTCATTTCCTACATATCAGTCAAATTAAGTGTCATTCTTTTATCCAGAACACTGCTACAGCTGCTTTTAGAGTTGTTATATCATTACATAGTTATATTATTACATGGTTATATTGAAATTTCCCTTCTGGGATCAATAAAATATTTTTCATTCATTTCATTTCATTGCAATGTCTAAATTTATCACAGGATTAAAGAGCAACCATTTCATTTATTAATCTCCATTATCTTACACAGAGCTCAGAGCATTTCATCTGTGAGGGCTAATGTTACCACTCCCCCCCCAGGTTTAGAGTCAGGGTTGTTACAGCATGTCCCCAGTCTGCAAGGAGACACATTCATGAATATGGCCAACATTTGTTCTTCCAAATGTTAAAATAACTGGAATCCCTTTCTGTTGAGACATTCATACCTTGGTTTGAAGCTTATTTTAACTTATCCAATGAGGAAGTCACTACATATATTACTCAGAGAGCCCTTCCACTCTTCTCTTCCTTTCTCACTGTCTATCTTATGTCCTCAAACTGCTTCCAGTTTGCCCTTAAACAGCTGTGGAAAACTAGGATTGAATCATCTTACCTGAGGAGCTAACTGACAGTACACAGCCTCACCTTCAGGTAAAACATCAAACAGGTACACCACCAACCATGTACTAACCCTGCTCATTATTTGTCAGGAACAAATATATAAAACACATACACGCTGACAGGCTTTAAAATAGAAGTGAAGTCTGTTGTGTACTGCTTTCATGTGCTTCTACATAAAGAAAGACAGATTACAACTTGATATTGTTAATAAGGGTGAAAGGTTACAGGTAGTATATGTGTGTGTATACATATATGTGTGTGTGTGTGTGTGTGCAGTGGAAGAACAACTAAGACAACCAATGAGTGTGTAATACACAACAGGTCCTCTGAACACTGCAAATTAGCCCTCTCAATAAGCGCGACCACTCATGTAAACTCATTTCCACGTAAATTCAGAGAGCTGCAGCTTTGATGAATTCAGATCTCAGATGAAATCATGGCTCAATCATTATGGTTTTGATGACATTTGACTACCAAAACATCTGATGCTGTCCTGTGGTTTTCTTTGTTGTACATCCATGTTTTTCAGTCTTTGTGTTGGGATCATGAATTATGTGCTGTTGTATTAGTGTTTTAGCGTGATTAACTTAGTTTTTAATGTTTTTTGTATTGCATTGTTAATTTCACTGTGAAGCTACATGTAAAGACGTACAGTACTTATGGTTAGTGTGAAACTTTCTACATGTTTGTTTTTAATGCAGGTACTCTTAGTCTCCAGCCCAGGATCAACAGATATAAATAAGCTAAATTTAGTTCAGCTAAACAGCTGTACCCTGTTGAAAAAAATAAGTAAATAAATTTATTAAAGCACCTGTTAAAGAACACAGTCAGTAATTGTTTCACACAATATCAACATATAGACAAAACAACAAAAACAAGATCAATATGAAAATGATATCAAACACTAAAAACAATCACTGCACAATATTACATCTAATGACCAAAAGCTAGTTTAAGCATGAGCCCAGCAAGTACGGTGGCCCTGAAGAGCACAACACTCAAAAAGTCCACAATCCCCGTCAAAGCTGGTACCGACCTTGTTATTTTTTTTTGTTTGTATTTTCTTTTCTTTTTTTTTTCTCTTGGCGTTTCCCTTTTACCTTTTATGGGAGTGCATTTCCTTATTTTTTCCTCTTTTTTTTGTTGTTATCTCTTTTGTCACCCTGTTGCCCTCAGGGACACCATAGTTGACTTTAAGGCTGAACGATTTTCAAAAATAATCTTAATTGTGGTTATTTTTCCCTCGATTGCAATTGCAATTTTTGTGTGGTTATTTCCAAATCCCCATCTGATGTGTATTTAAACAAACACATTGTAGGAAATGAACATTGACATTTATCATTGCTTTTTGCCTATTTTAGTCACTTTTTACTCTTTTTTGCTTCTTTCTGACTTTTGTTTTATCCCAACTTTCTTGACATTTTTTAATAATCATAATGATATTAATAAATTTAATTTATAGAGCGCTTTTCAAAAACTCGAGGTAGCTTTACATCAAAAATGTTAAAAGCGTGTGTGTGTAAAAACAATTAGTACAATCTAAAACAGATAAAACAATGCTTTACAAGCTAACATGATAACAGTGCATGTAAGAACAATTGCAACAAACAAAGGAATAATGAGAAGACAGTTGGGATATAGCTGGAATTTAAAGGGCTATCAGGAGTTGAAGGCAGTGTGGAAAAGGTGTGTTTTTCAATCTGGTCTTGAAGATGTGAGGTCATCAGAGTCACAGATGTGTTGTGGGAGTGAGTTCCAAAGGGAGGGGGAGGCAACAGAAAAGCCTCTGTCACCCCAGGTTCAGTGCTCGATCCTTGGGACAGTGAGGAGGTTCGCAACTGAGAAGGGAAGGGGACAGGGAGGAGTCGTTGCCTTTGGCCAAAATTACCACTTTTGACTCTCTTTTTTTGCCACTTTTTCCACCATTTTCATTCCCTTCTGATTAATTTCCAAGTTTTTCCCGAATATCCATGCCAACTTTATTGCTTTGTGTTCATTTTAATCACTTTTCATTGGATTGAGCAACACTGAACATAAAACATATACTGCAAAAAATTAACTGGTATTCTGACACATTTGAGGTTTTACCCTAATTTTCAATTAAATGCCCAGCCCTTCGTGATGTCTCTCTAAAGAGTGATATACGAAGCCTATAATATGGTTAATTCATAAAATTCTTCATTTGGTTGGAAAAAAAGTCACTTAGAGACAACCTAGAATCCATCCATCCATTTTCTTAACCGTCTATCCTGCTATTCAGGGTTGCGGGTGGCTGGAGCCTATCCCAGCTGTCATTGGGCGAGAGGTAGGGTACATCTTGGATTGGTCCCCAGTCGCCCATCGACAGCTGGGATAGGCTCCAGCCACCCGCAACCCTGAATAGCAGGATAGACGGTTAAGAAAATGGATGGATGGATGGAAGGAAGCTGGAGAGCCCAGAGAAAACCCACACATGCACAGGGAGAACATGCAAACTCCACATAGAGAGGCCCACCTTGCTTGAATAGGGAACCAAACCAGCACATTTTACAATCTCTGCTTTAAAATGTGAAGAAATGTGTTTGCTACCAGGAAATGTATTGAGAGCAGGAATAGTGCAGTTAACATCATTTGATATGTCCTATAAAGAAAACCTGTCTGCTATAGTTAATAATATAAAAATGATAAAAAAGTTGATTTGTTGAAATTTTTCTCTTTTTCTTTCCTTTTTTTTTGCCCAAACTGAGTTCAAATTTTGAGATAGAAAGTCAGAATTTTGACATTTATTTCAAAATTTAATCTTTTAATCTAGAATTTTGACTCAGTTATCTTGGGCATTCAATTTATTCTCTCAGAATTTTGACTTTTTAATCTCACAATTTCATCTTTTTTTCTCTGACTTTTGACCTTTTATCTCAGAATTTTGACTTTATATGGACCAAAAAATCACAGCAAAGCCAAGGTTTAATTTTCTTATTTTGTTTTATTTTTTAATTTTTTTTAACTGATGGAAAGGGGCTTCTATAGTGCGTATGGCTAAATGTCCAGATTAGAAAAGAGGTTTTAAGTAAAAAGTGGCTGTGTGTGTGAAGAGCCCGCTCAGTGGCACTAACTGAACCATAGAGGGCGCTGTGTGTCTTTGATGAAGCATCACTCACAGCAGAAGAAGAAATCACTGTTTGCTTCCCGTTCGACGTTGAATGAGTACAAATCTCAAACAGTGGCTTTGACATGTGGACAGCAGGTGGTCGAACAGCTTTTTTCCTCAGAGCCGTTATTAATCCGGTTTCTTTACGCGCTGTCAGGTGTCACGTGAGGAGAGGATCACCTGTGGGGAGCGTGCGGTTGGTCCAGAGCAGCGCGCGCAGCCTCACGCAGAACAGCCGGAAGATGACAGGTCAGTGTGTGGGTTTACACCATTACACCAGGTTTACACTGAGCCACTCATGAGTGGGGTTTTTTAAGATGAGCAGCCCAAACTAAGTCCTGTCTCTTTAGTCTAGCCTCATAGCGACTGGGAGCGGGGTTGGGGGGAGAATAAGGGGTTACATGTACTGTTATCAGAATTAAAGGTGACAGAATAACTGACAGGACTCACCTCTGTCACTGTGTGTTGTAGCTTAAAGACGGTAATGATGATGAGATAGTTCATCAGAAACCGTCATCAGCTTTTTCTTTCTTTTTTTTTGGGGGGGGGGGCTGAGGGACTGTATATGGATTGTTGATTATATAGTCTATGGTCCAGACTGAGTGAGACTCAGGGGACAATCAGGGCTTTGATCATAGGCTACGTTTGATTTACATGTGATTGTGTACGTTTCATATTTGAACAAATTTCTGCAATGTTATCATAACATCAACCTTGTGTACATCATAGAACAGTTTGTATTATGAGAAAATTATTTTTTTGTATACTGCTTACTTATCTATTCTTCCTCGATAATGACTGATGCAGAAGCTAACACATTTAAAAATATACATGCCAAATCAAACTTTCTAATTCACTTTTTATTGTTTTACATTATGGGAGCCCATTTCAACCAGAAAAAAAATAAAAATTAGAACTTTATCTTCAGGTTAAATGACAAAGTTTTGAGATAATGAAGCCAACGTTTTGAGATACTAAATCCAAAATTCTATTTAAAAAAAATGTCATAAATATTGGGGGGAGATAATGAAATTTTAAAAAATTGAAATTTTGAGATAAAAAGTTCAAATTTTGAGACATTCAAGTCAAACTTAGGAGGAAAAAAAAGTTGAAATATTAACTATTTGTCTCATCAATTTTATCCCAAAATCCTTTACCTAAAGTGGGCAAAAAAAAAAAAATCTCAGCCAATTCAGTTTTACATTTTAAATTTTTAATCGGCTGACATGGGCTTCTCAATTTCACGCCTCATCTCACCTGATGGACTTCAGTTTTAAGTTTCTTCAAGCTTCAGCCTCTACAAAGCTTAAACTAAAGCTTTTACAAAGTTCATCAGCTTGGATGTAAACTTTGTCCCATTTCAGCCCCCATCCAAGAGTCATTCCTTCATCAAAGTTACCACCCACTCATAGTACTCTGTTATTAACTCAAACACATTTATCTATTTGACATTACTGTAGCCAACTGAGCTGAGAGAGGCCAGCACTGGGAACTGTGGGGGCTGAAGTCTTGTCTCACTATGTTGTCTTCCTTCCAAGGGAAGCTGGTGCGAAATGGTGAGGCCAAGAAATCAGTGGTGAGTCTTGGACATTTGATCTTTTATCACAGATACAATTTCAACTTGGTTTAATCTTTACCTTGCATTCCCAAAAAACAATCTGCATCTCATGTGGCCTGCTGCAGGTCGAAGTCTGGTCCACGTTATGACCTCGTAAAGAGGCTTTGGAGCTGATCTCACCATTTAAAGGCTTTCTGTTTCTGTTGTTTCCATGGATCAACCAAAATGAGTCTTCTTCTGTTTTTAGATTTGTATTGAAGGGAACATCGCCAGTGGGAAGACTACATGTCTGAATTATTTCAGCGAGACCAGTAATATCGAGGTACAATCTTGAAGTCCTTAAGGAGCTACAGCCTGTATGTTAGCCCACCGACTTTGCTGTTTATATGGCATTAAAATTCAAAATACCTAAGAAGAGATTTTAAAAAATGATTGTGCATCTCAACACATTAGACAATTATGGAACAGTTCATTTATTTCATTAGTTTAATTCAGAAAGTAAAACTTATATACTACATAGATTCAATTCTCATGGATTGAAACACTTCATACACTTATTTTTAATTATTTTTAATAGTTAAAGTTAATAAAAGCCTAAAAGTCAGTATCTGATGACTGTTGTTGTCATGATCTGATATTCTCTCCCTCTGTCTCTTGTTTGATCCAGGTCCTAACTGAACCTGTCTCAAAATGGAGGAATGTGCGCGGACACAACCCTCTGGTACTGCACTGACTCTACTGGAGTCAATGTGTCGATCTCCTGAGCTGAAATTACACTTGTTTTATTCAGTCAACATTCATAAGCATTAAACAAACAGGGAGCACATGACAGGGGCAGCTGTGGTTTGCTGAGTAGTTAGACTTGAATGGTTTCCCTGTCGACCTCTCATGACTGATATGAAACCAGATGTTTCTCTCTGTCCCTGAAGGGTCTGATGTACCAGGATCCAGAGCGCTGGGGCATCACGTTGCAGACCTACGTTCAACTCACCATGCTGGATAGACATCTGTCAGCAATTGTAAGCAAACTAACTGACCATTAATGATACACTGATTCATATACACTGCATCTGGAAAGTATTCACAGCACTTCATTTTTTACACATTTAATGTTACAGCCTCACCCCAAAGTGGATTAAATTTGTTTTCTTTTCTTAAGATTCTGCTCTCAACGCCCCTTAAGCGCAATGAGAAAAAAGTTTTTTGTTCTTTTTAAGTTTTTTTAATTCATTGTTAACATAAGGGATAAGAAATTGCGTGTACATATGTATTTACAGCTTTTGCCATGAAGCTCTGATTTGAGCTCAGGTGCATCTTGTTTCCACTGATCATCCTTCAGATGTTCTTACAGCTTCACTGGAGTCCACTTATGGTTAATTTAGCTGATTGGAAATGACTTGGAAAGACACACACCTGTCTCTTTAGTCAGGGAGGGGACCATGCATCTGATGGCCCCTCTGTCAGAGCTCCAGTGGTTCCTTTGAGAGGCACAACCATCTCTGGAAAAATAAAAACACTCTGAATATTTTTTGGATGCACTGTAAACTCATTTTGTAAAATTTGACAGAATAACTTAGCGATGTGAGCATGTGATGTGTCCTGTGTGTTCCAGTCAGCCCCTGTCAGGATGATGGAGAGATCCATCTTCAGTGCCAAACACATCTTTGTGGAGAATCTCTTCAAAAGGTATTGTTATTTGTTGCCAGTGATCCTTCATTTTCTGGAAAGAGATTCATTAATAACACAAATCCTTCATGCTGTCTAACTTAAAAAAACCATTTATGTATTTTAATTCCTACTTTCTCACTGTTTTACACTTTTACTTTCTGCCCCCAGTATTTGTATTCTCGTGTTTGGAAGACATGATGTTTGTTTCTTAAGCTTGTTTTAGGATTTAATCAGCCTGTAAAAACATTTTCTGGCTTTTATAAGAATACTGGCATGGTTCACCCTGTTTTTTTCTGGCTGTTTCCATCCAGTGGAAAAATGCCAGAAGTGGACTACGCTGTCCTCTGTGAGTGGTTCGATTGGATCACGACCAACATATCCCTTCCTGTTGATCTAATTGGTGAGAATACACACATCAAAGACACAGACAGACAAACTCTGGGCCTCAGGAACCATTCAGTCCCTGGCAATGTTTTACCACATACTTAAAGTTCCTGGACCGTCTGGTTCAAATACACCTTTTGACTCAGTGTCAGATAAAGATTAGTGTTAGAAAAGCACTTTCAAAATGCAAGATATGCAATACGTATTTTGATATGAGTTACCCTGAAGTTGAAAATCAGTGTTTGATTCCTCTTTGTACACCATCTTTTTTAATGAACAGTATCAAATGGTCTCAAAACTTACCTACAACAGTTTTCATTCATTTCTATGGTGTTCCCTTTGTGCATCTATTTAGTACTTTGCACTAACACTGGAAATTACACAGCACCTTATCCACCCAGAAAAATAGAACAAGTCATCACAAAAAGAGCTTTACATTGAGCTAAGCCTACATTCAGCTGCTTGTTGGTGTTCATTCTGTGATATTGTCCCCTGAATCCAGTGTACCTGCAGACTTCACCCCAAACCTGCCATGAGAGGTTGATGGAGAGATGCAGAGAGGAGGAGAAAGTCATTCCACTGGTGAGGAATCACATATTTATCCCTTTCCTTGGCACACATTCATTTACAGCTGTTGTAAAAAGCCACTACTTCCAGTTTGCTTTTACAAGAGAAACCTTAACCCTCATTGGGCTCTGTGTGTGTGTGTGTGTGTGTGTGTGTGTGTGTGTGTGTGTGTGTGTGTGTGTGTGTGTGTGTGTTTCAGGAGTATTTGGAGTCCATCCACCAGCTGTATGAAGACTGGCTTATCAAGAAGATCCCCTCCCCTCCTCCTGCTCCTGTCCTGGTAAAACTCTTGTCTTTGCTTCAGTGTGTGTGTTTGTGTGTGTTTTATGTCCCCTCCTTCGCCTCTTCTTCCTCCTCCTCCTCTTCCCCTAATTTAGGAAGTACACACTGCTTGCTTTCAGTTTTCACCATGATGTAGCTACAATGAATAACTTGTTTTGGAACATGTGTGTGTACAGGTGATTCCTGCTGACCAGGACCTCAAGAAGATGCTGCTCCAATATGAAGAAAACCGGGACAAAATACTGTCTGCTAACTACCTCTGACACATGCTCACACATTCATGCAAACACACACACAATCACACATGTACTTATACAAACACAACTACCCACAGACAGAAAGAGGTCATGAAATAAGTTACTTAACTACAATTTATCACAGATCTGTTACATTGTTTGAGATTCTACAACAGACGTGAGTTCCAAGACTTGAACTTTTCTACCTTTGGTTGTCATCTCTTTGCATGGGCTCATTGAAGCAGATTTTAATCGGTGCCTGTTCATCTGATTTTCAAATTTGAGTATTTATATGTCCTTTATAAAAAAGGTATCTCCTTAATGTTTCACTCTTGGATCAGAAACAAAAAAGACCAAGTAAAGTCAGATCTTCATCAGCCCTTGCTTTGAAACTTGATTCATTCCATTTTTTGTAATTTACAGTTTTACATCTTTTTTCTGACTTTTTTATGTTAATGCGCTCAGAGTTGTATGTAATGTAATTTAAAGTCAGATCACGGGATAATGGTAGAGGGAACCTTAAATTCTCACTGATTGGTTTATCATTTATAAACTTGATATTTAAGTGAAGTGTCAGTTGATGTGTACTGCAGATAATTTCTTAATTAGACTGTGTTGTTTAAAACTGTTTCTTTGTAACTCTTTTTCCTTTATTGAACCTTTGGTACATGTAAACACCTGATCAAGATTTTAGGACCAGTGAGAAAATTGAATGGATCTAAATCTTGGAATGGATCTTGAACTATGTGACATTAAAAGGACTATCAGAACTTTTGAGTGATCATGAAAAAGTCTCATATCTAGATATCTGCCTGATCATCATCTATAACTTAAAAAGAGATACAGCGCTAAAATAGAATATTTCTAAATGCTAATTCTCAGCTTCCTGATCAGGTCAGACTGAACCAGACTAGATTGATTTACGACACGTCCAAATCTCTTTGAGAAACTCTGAACTTGAGTAAATGTGAGTTTGCTAAAGCTACCATCACTTATCTCGGCAAAGAAGTAGGGCAGGGACAAGTTCGCCCTGTTGCAGCCAAGATCGATGCTATCACTCGGTACCCAGCCAGTACCCACTACTAAATGGCAGTTGCTGCGTTTTCTTGTTGGGCTTGTTGCTATAGAGGTTTTTGTCGTAACTTTGCCACCATAGTTGCCCCATTGACTGACCTTCTCAGCCCATCTAGGGAGTTAGTGTGGGATGACAGATGTGAGCAGGCTTTTAAAGCAGTTAAAGCCATCCTCTGCGACTCACCAGTCCTTGCTGCCCCCAATTTTTCCCCTCCTTTCTGACTTGAGGTTGATGCTTGTGGCACAGGTGCAGGGGCAGTTTTGATTCAGCAGGGTCCAGCCGGTATTGAGCACCCCGTGTGCTATTTTTCTAAAAAGTTCTGTCAGGCTCAGCAGAACTTTAGCACTATCAATGAGGAGGCCCTGGCTCTGTTATGGGCCTTACAACACTTTGAGGTATATGTTGGTTCCTCTTTACAACCTGTTGTTGTCT
Organism: Thalassoma bifasciatum; assembly: GCA_008086565.1. Lineage (NCBI taxonomy): Eukaryota > Metazoa > Chordata > Actinopteri > Labriformes > Labridae > Thalassoma > Thalassoma bifasciatum. The sequence continues at coordinate 5,983 of RPOG01005012.1, read as the reverse complement.
ACACTGACCATAACCCTTTGGTGTTCTTGAACCGCATGTATAACGCCAACCATAGGCTGATGTGGTGGGCCAACATTGCTCTAAGTTATAATCTAGAAATTCGCCATAAGAAAGGTAAAGAAAATGTTGTTGCTAATGCGCTTTTGTATGTTTTCGAATGATGACACAGTAATTAAGTTTTACTGTTGCGGTATTATGTGTCATCTTTAAGGGGGGAGTGTGACAGCACCTTAGTTTTACTTTTTAGTCAGTGCTCCCTCTAGTGCTTCATTTACTTTACTCACCTGTGTGTCAGCACCTGCAGATTATCAGGCTGAGTCTATTTAGGTGAGGTCTCCTGATTAATCACTCTCTCTCCCAACTCCACAGCAGCAGCACCTCCACTGCTGCTTCCTGGTGCAGGTATTTTTGGTTAAAGTTTTCAATAAACAAGAGTTTAAGAACTAAAACCTTTGTGTTGTGTCCATTATTATGTTGGGTGTTTGAGCCAGCCGTAACAGTGGATCTCATCAGCTTAACCCTCCTCTTTACTTTCTGTACAGTGCTGCTTAGAGGTTACCCACAAACCCCTGCTTTTCTAACTTTCTTGACTCAGCATGCCAACAACAGAGATGTCATCTTCAGCCCTCATTGAATGCTCCTTTTAAGTGATTAGAGATTTCAAATACACAAAGAGGGAGTTCAGATGACTTTTTGAGTAAAAGTTATTGTTTCCATCCATAATCACTGGTTTACAGTCTTCTGTCCTCATTTTTAAGCAGAGTGGTTCAATAGTTGATTTATACACTGTGAACTTATTGGCTGAGTCTAGGATGTGAAGAGGGATCCCCAGTTCCTCTTGGTGGATCAAAGATGTGTACCTCGCTCCTGAGATCTGAGACTCTCCCAAAGTCTCCTTCCAACTGGAGGTTCTCACAGAGAAGGTCAACAGGAAACATCCTTGCAAGATCAAACTTCACCAGTTTGTTATGAAACCAAAGTGTAGAGGCTCTACTCTGGATTTTTGAGCTTCTTATGGCTGATTCTTGGGTTTCTCTGAAGATTTGGGGTCTGCATATCCTCTTAGGCCAGTACATCTACATATAAGACAAGACACAGGTGAAAACCTTTATTAAATCATGCAGCGCACCACATCAGTGACTCAGCCAGTGGAACAACAGGTCGACTTAAATTCTGTTCACTTAAGATACTGACTCCATACACCCTCCTACAGTTTTTGCTCCATGGAATAATTATGAATCCAATTGTCCAGGTCCAGCCATGGAAAACTAAACCAGCATGAGAGACAATTCATGAAAGAGAATAGATATCCTGCATGGTATTTGATTCCTGTCCCCTTACTGATATAATCCAGAGTAATGTTTAGAATATATCAGAGTAAAGCTGCCATTACAACATGGGCCAAGCCTCAATCCTCTCTGGTTATAAATGAAGTCAAAGACCTTCCCACAGAAAAATCTCCTACATAAATTTTCTGATAAACTGATCCCTGATACCAGAACATGTTTTGGCTACCAATTTTTTATTAGGCTTTTGTTTTTCTACATTACAGTTTTTCCTCGATTGTTCACGCATATTTTCTTAAAGCATGTCATACACTCTTAGAACTCAACACACAAATCAGAAGAACACAGACATGATGAGCAAAACCCTTCAATTGTCTTGCAAAATGAAACTTCACATTCAAAATAAAGTTACTTCTTTTTAAAATGGTCATTTGTTTTTAAATGAAGCCACCATATGAACAGACATTTACATGAAGCAGTTGAACACTGGTGTACACAGTGTAAAACACTATGATGAATGGAAAACACCCTTTTATCATTTAACAGACCGAGGCCTTTCTTTGCTCAGTGGTCATCTGACTAAAGACTGTACAGACTGAAACTAAACTGGAGATCAATCATTAGAGAAAAACCCCAGCCTCACAGCAGGCTGCTTCCAGACACACATTCTTACACTAATATGGCTGACTGCTCTTCTAATTGAAAACAATTCAATGAAAGGACAACCAAAGATATCAACTTTAAACAAACTAAACCCTGTAAAGTGAAAACTCACTTATCTACTATGAGAAGGAAAACAATCAAAGTTGAGACAGAAGAGTTGACTTCAGTGATAACAAAACACTCTGGAGCTCCACAGTCACAGGTGGACTGACTCAGCCTAAACAGAGCTGTGGGAGAACAGGCCCAGTGAAAAGGGATGGGGAACCATTTCTCAGGGCCTTTTTCAAACCAACCCCGCCCCCTCTGTGATGGAGCACCCTCTGTCAAAAGTCTCCTTCATCAAGGTGTAGGGTTTTATTACAGCAGCAGCTTTGGGACAAACTTCTCTGTCTGACGGAAACAGGAACAGTGTTGCCATGGTTTCACAGTGGCATCTATCAGGAGTGAGATACACCTGTGCACCTGTGAAGGATGCACTGACAGGTGGGCATTTTTGCTTTTTCTTTTTTTGTTCTTTATCAAACTATATTAGTTTAAAATAATAAATTATGCTTTAATGTATAACTAAATTGTAAGTCAATTGACGTGGCTGAGTTCATTAAATTACTTTTATTTTTCATCCAAAGGGAATAGAAGACTTTTTGCAGCTGAACACAGCCCCCCATCACAATGTTGTAGAACAATCCGGAAGCCTGTCTCCAACATAGATGGTCTCTTGAGGGAAACCACTGGACACAATTAGTAAGTCAGCATCTGAGCAGACTCACTGGTGGAGGGTTTTATAGGCCACTACCACAACCTGCTGATTTGTTTGGGACAGACTTGATATGGCCAACCCTCCACGAGGACGTGCAAACAGAGGAGGGATGGGTAAGGAGAGTGTGCAGTGGCCAGTTTGAAAAAGACCCATGGTATCCTTTGTCAAACAAGAATTTTTTTCATGAAATACAGAGAATTGTGTGCTGTATTTTGGAAAAAAAGTGTGTTTTAAGGCTGAAATTTGAGTGTTAAGCAGGAATTGTGCTTGAAGTTTAGCAGAATCGGTTCAGGGGTTGATGCATGGGTTACATGTTGTGGTCATTGTCTCTCAAGTTTCAATTTTTGTGTGTAAACAATTGAGAAAAAGTGTAAGCCTGTTCTGTCTTGCTGCTCAGTGACAGCTCCTCTCCTCAGCATGTTCCAGCGCTCTGACTGTCTCCTCCCTGCTTCTTGCTCTTTTCATGACAGCTCTGATAGTCTGCTGCTAAGCTGATGCTCAGCAGTGAGGGGGGGGGCACACAGGGCTGTTCCATGGCTGCAGGCTCAGGCTCAGAGGATGTGGTGGGTCTCTTGGCAGCCTGTCTCGGTGCTGGACCTGGCTCCATCAGCTGGTTCTGCTCTGCTGTCTGACCCTCTGCACTAGCTTTCCTCTCTTTCCTCTTCTTTCGTTCTGTATTTGTTTTCTCCCCTCCTGTCACATCTCCTTGTGTTGCCATGACCTCCTCCCTGGCCTCCTGTAAACTGAGCTCATCCATCCTTTCCTCCAGCTCTCTGATGTCCTCCTTTATATGTGTGGAGCTCAGAGCTGGATGTTCCTGGCTGCCTGTGGAAACCAGGGGTCATTGAAATTTACTCAAGTTAGAAATGAAGACAAGAACATCAGAGGGATTTCTCAAGAGTAGTAGTAGTAGAGTGAGAGTGTGTATGTTTACGTGTGTGTGTCACCTGCTGCAGTCTGCTCTTGTGTCCTCTCAGGAGTTTCTGTTGGGGGAAGAAGCTGCCCTGCTCTCAGACTCAGTCCTGCTCTGGATCCACTCCTCGTTGTGCTGTGCAGAGAAGTGGCTTGAAAACGGCCATGATGGTCATCCCCTCTGCTCCCCCCAGAGTCACACATGTCTTTAGTTTCACCACTATTCCCATCATCACAGCCACTGCATGCTTCACCATCACCACACACTCCATCAGCTCTGCAAACATCACTTTTGCTGCAGACAGTTGCGGAAAGAGCGCTGACGTTTTTCACAGATGTCCCGCCTTTACCATCATTGCTCTTGACACTGATGCTGACAGTAGGCGGCGCTCTACAGCGCGCCACGCTGCCGCTCTTTAGCTGGTGAGGTTTGTCTGGGAGCAGAGGGCGCCCTCTGATGGCCAGGTCAGGGTAAGTCATCTGCATCTCTATGAAGGATTGGTCCTCAGAGTTCAGATCACAGTGCAGTGGTTTGTGCTGGAGTGTGACTGAAGGTCTGCAGTCCAGATGCAGGGGGACCTGAGGAAACAGGCCTGAGGTCAGTAAACTGAGGCTCTTGGTCAAAGCTGATCATGAGGAATGAAGCTCAGTCTGCCAGGACAGACGGTGTCGACCTCTGTGCTCATCTTTTGTCATACAGCTCTGGAAAAATTAAGAGACCGCTGCAAATTTTTCAGTTTCTCTGGTTTTTGCTATTTATAGGTATTTGTTTGAGTGAAATTTCAAATGTAGAGATGCTCATTTCTGAAAATTGTGCAGTGGTCTCTTAATTTTTTCCAGAGCTGTAAAAAAGAAATTTACATATGTTATAATTATCATTTATTAGTTTTTTTTGTTTAAGTACAGAGGCTGTGAGGAGAATCCATTTAAAGTGGACTGCAGGGCCCCCCTCTGGTTGGGGGACTCATGCAAACTGCCATGATGAAATGACAAATGTATTTATTCTGAAAAAGAAATGGAGATCGAATCTTACGTGTAACAATACTTTTCTTTGTGCCCAATGACTTTTTAACAGATACAATGCTGTGAGGTAATGTATTTCTAAAGAGTAACGCAGCGCTGATGTTTCATTACAAGACAACAAGCCTTTGGCCCGTATTTCAGCCTTAGCCTGTGCTTTAGCCTTTGGTCCATGTTTTAGCTTTTAGCCCAAGTTTTAGCCTTAGGCTCATGTTCTAGCCCTAAGCCTGTTTTTAAGCCTTTAGTCTGCGTTTTAGCTTTTTTATTGTGTTTTAGCCCCTAACTCATATTTTGTCCTTTAGCTCATGGCCTATTACTCTCCCTTTTGGCTTTGCTCCCTCTCTTGTTCCTTTTCTGTCAGACAAGCTAGTCCCTGTTCCATCTATCACCCCTAAATACATCACAAAATCCTTTTCAGAAGAGAAAAACCCAGATCTCTATTTTCAGTGCTAAACTTTGTCAGCTAGCGTGGTGTTGCCATAGAGACTTGGGTGTGCTGTACATCAGTCAGGTCCAATCCACCTTGGCCAGTTCCCATCTGGAAGCTAGAGATTAGCATTAGAAAATAACCTGTTTTAGCTCTGATTAACTCATTTAAAATTTGGGATTATGATCAGGCATTTCTCTAGATATCAGACCTTTTCAAAGACCTCTTAGAAAGTCCCCAAAAAGAAACACCTGATTGGTATATGTGTGAACTCTTTCTTAGAGTGGTTTCTGTAAAGTCAGTTTCTGCGTGTGCTCAAACCTCCTTGTTCCATCATCACAGTGATGACATCAAAGCTCACCTGTCCCTCAGGTGTCTCTATACCAGATGATCAGTGCTCAGTTTTCTGCAGTGTTACATGCTGCTTAAACATCAGCAAACTCTGCTTCTGAAAAGAAAATGTTCTCCATTTGGGGGCGATATGGACTAAATGTATGTCAAGATGTCAAGGATCTGGATTTTTAGACTGTTTTGACCTCAAACAACATTTTTAGACCCAAACATTTTTGATCTTGCAGCCTGATAAATTTTCTCTGCTTCTCTCATAATGTTAGTCTGGTCTTGTGTCTGCTGATGTGTTTATATGTAATGCTCACATTTTCACATCCTGTTAAATCCTTTCATTCAGAGGCGTCAGCTGTAAGAGTTGTTGAGTTTCTGCTGAATGTTCAGAGCTTTAGCTTCATATCAGGAGACTATGATCAATCCAGATGGAGCTAAGTGAGGAGACCTTACTGGAGAGACTTTAGTTTAGTTTGTGACCCTGACAGAAAATTTTAATGGACACGTCATTTAGAGCGCTATATAATGAAAGCTGAGAGCCAAATGAAAGTGGACCTCAGCACTAACTTTGGACAT
>RPOG01005011.1:19457-37316 GCA_008086565.1 Thalassoma bifasciatum | reverse complement strand
CACCTTTAGCGTGTGTCCAGTTGCTCTAACAGCATAACCTGTGTGCATTTAATGTAAGCAGCTATTCAAAGACACCTCGGTAAGAGGTGAACATGTTAATGCTATCACTGTAACTTAAGAGAGCAGCAAATCAATAGTTCAGGTGAGTATGAGCCGGGCAGCCTGTCAGCCTGTTACTGCAGAAAAACTCCTCAAAGTGTCCCAGAATTTGGTTTTTGGCAGATTTGATTTTTATTTTAATGTGGAACTCATGAAAGCTTAGAATATATCAGAAAGATTAAGTCTGGTGATGTTTTACTACGGTGTGGTGGTAAATATTAACATTTCACGAAGGCATAAATGGAAAAACGAATTACCAAGCAAAGCAATGATAAAGGAGTCTCCAGATACTCTTAGAAAGATTAAACACTTTTAAGATCACTAAAGCTCAATAAACAGACCACAGAGGAGAAATAAGAAGTTAACTAACCATTCAAAGTTTAAGTGAAGCTCCCAAAAGACAGTCCCTATGTTTCCTCTGCCATGGACTCTTGTAGTTTGATGGCATATGTATCATGTCTTGACCATTTGCTCGTCAAGTTTCTTTGAATAAGAATAATGTCTTACTACAGGAAACTTTTTTCGTACCCCATTTGCAGATTATTTTGATCCGTAGCAAACAATTTCGACATTGTTTTGTCTTTAACCGTGTGATGCACACAGTGGTCACTACAGTGGACACCTATTTAAAAGTTATTTACCCCTAAATGGTTTCAATTTTTCTTTCTAAACATAAATATATTTTTAGAAAAGATACAGACAAACATTTGAGGGTGACAGAGCTTATAAACTACCAATTATTCAATGTTAAAATGGATGAACGAGAGTTATAATGTTTAGCAAAGCATTAAAAAAGATGATTCATGAAATTACCAAAAAAAAAAAAAAAAAAAAGAAAAGAAAAGAATGAGTCGTATTTACTTTAAGTTCACACTGTTTTATGTTGAATGCTCAGTTACAAATATTTGAAAAAAAAATGGAAAACTTTTTTTTCCTGCCTTAATACAAATAAAAAAACACTCAAGGAAAAAATCCTCACAAAATCCTGATGAATTTTGGGAGCTGTTTCCATTACAACACCTTAAGGATGAAACACAAAATTATTGTTGTGTTTCAGCTTCTTGTTAACATGGAAAGACCATCTCAGCAAAAACGGGGGAAACACTACTTTACAGGTCAAAGCAAATTTGATCTCAATTAGGTAATAATTACAAAAACTTTCTTTTTTTTTTTATTTGAAATTTTCCAAGACTTTCATCATAATTGGGTGATAAATTGGCTTGCAATCTTTAAAATGATGTCTGATCTTAATTGTAAGCAAGTCACAATTGATTAATAGTTAACTATTATTCAGTTTTTATCTACTAACCTTGAAACAAGGGGAATTTCAAAGAAACTGATCAAAATAGTTACCATCAATTGACTTACTAACAGCTGAACTATTTTGAAGAAGTTAGGGTCTAATTTTCACCCAATTGTCATAAAATTCGGGAATAATCTCAAAAAAGTATTTCAGTAGAAGTTTTCAGACCTGCAAAGTAAAGTTTTACCAAAACGACCTACAGGTTGGGATTTTTCAGAAATGCTACTTCACCATTGCTGCATGAATGAGGTCACGCTCCACTTTGCGCGTGTTTGTCACACTTTCATTGTGGTATAACCATGTGTGAACCAGTCAACCTGCAGCTAAAGTTACAGTGTTGAGCTTGTGGCGTTGAATCTGCTGAATCCACTGACTGCTTTTCAACAAATCGTACATCTGACGAACCACTGCTACGATCAGTAAAGAAGCAATCCGCCAGATAATCACATCATCTCTTCTCCTCTATACTGTTGTCCTGTAAACAGCCTCTACAGTTCATTCACCAACTACAGGCCTGGCATGTGAACTACAGCGCTTTCAGTCCCTCACTGTCTCCATGTAAATACAGTTTTTTTTTTTCACTGTGTTTTCGAGGGTGAAATGTTGTGAAACATTGAGTAAATGGGGCCTGAGAGCATAGACATGTTTAAATATACTGTCATATCATTAGAGCAGTGGTTGAGTGGTGCTGGATACAATGACTCAAACATCCAACAGTCTGCTGGGAACAGATGGGCCTATGACCTTTGAGTCCTGCTTTAACGTGAGCTTGTTTCAGACTTGAAAAGAAAATGTACTAGAAAAGAGAGTTGTGGTGTGTAGGAGCCCAATTGTTGAAAAGTACACTCTTAAATTCCCTCGAGAACCCCCCCCACCCAGATGCCTGTTTATTTGGTTGTTTAATTCTCTTATCTTGAGTTTTAACACCTTATTCTATCTTCAGTGTTCCCTCATTAAGATCTGCTGATAGTGTTTTCACATTTTAAGTAAGTTGTGTTCTTTCGTATGCACTGGGGGAGGGGGGGGGGTCTTCTTACCCAGTCTTATCACTTTCATTAATTTTTGACAGCCTATGTTGGTAATATGGACACAGTTTTTCCATCAGCTGTAAAGAAAAAACAAAAAAAACACGAAAATAATGAAAAGATAAGAAAAAAATATGTACAACTACTTTTCCCTTTCCATGATTAATTTTATGTATGTATCTTTCTATGTCTTTTATGAACTTCTAATTTGACTTATCTAATTTTATCATTCCTGTAGCTTCACCACTGATTTACATCGTGAATTAATGACTGAAATGCCAAATGTATCCATGGTTTGTTTTCAATATTTAGGATAAAGTTAAACATAAAAAAAAAACATGAGCTCCACTTTCTGAAACAAAAATCCAGAGCAGTATACTACTGAAGCGACCCCAAAAAAACAGACTACACACTACATGTGAAAGTGGTCGGTACTAACTTCTGCTTTTACATGTAGTATGGAGTAGGGGGTTTGGAAAACAGCCTGAGAGATTTCCCCGGATCAGTGGGACATCCAGGAACTTGTAGTTTACTGCAGATCTCACAAGTTTTTGCATACTGCCTGCTATATACTTCATTTCTGCCAAATAAGTAGGCACTACTGTAGTGCAGAAGGTGGTTTGGAAAACAGGCTACAAATTGCGCTAAGGTTCCCACTTTCTTTTGGCCCCGGCCCTTAAAAAGTCTGTGTGTGCCTCTGATAGAGCAATAGAGAGGACTCTATGAGGTGATGTTGGAGTAAAGGAGATGCCTGTTGGGGCTGGTGGAACTAGGTTGGACTGTGTTTCCTGCTTATTCCCATTATGAGGCGAGACGAGAAAAAAGGAATTAATGAAATATAAACTGAAAACACTGATGCATAAAATACCAACGATAGGGGGAAAAGAATTGTGGACACGGTGCGCAATGAAAACAGACTCTGAACATGGGCTCAGCTCCCTCTGCAGTAAATAAATGCTTTATTATCCAGGATTTTCAAATATACAAGAGTTTTATCTCTCGGTTTACAGTCAGAGAAGATGAGAGACACTTGACTGATCAAATCATCTTCATGTTTGAGTAATAACTTCGCTCTTTGAGCCGGAGGTCCCTACTGATGGTGCTTAACACAGGGAATGTTTTCCAGAGTTTATGAAGATTTTCAGGATATCAAAAGGAGTGTAAGGAAGCCTGACATGAACATTCATATTTTTTAATGCATAATAACTCACAAAATCACACAAAGGAAAATTAATTATGGATTAATTTGCTGCATGACGGATAAAAGATAATTTAGGAGGCAGTGGTGTGTTCAGGTTTGAAACACATACAAGCGCTCGCTCAAACACACACACACACAGAAACACACACACTGGTGGCTGGTCTGTGTAAGCGCCTGTGTCAAGGGGGGGCAGATTAGATATAATAGAGTCCTATGGGCTGCATGGCTTCTCTGTGATATAGTGGATGGGCCTGTCACTTTGACAGACAGCTTATGCTTCTGTGGCTGGATGGCTGCAGAGAGGGGGAGAGGGCGAGGGAGGGGTGAGACGCGAGAAGAGAGTGATGGATGCCGCCCCTCTCTGGGCCGTGAGGAATGAGTGATCTCCACAAATCTATCACCTGACGAGAGGAAGGAGGGATTGGAGGAGAGAGAGAGAGACAGAGCGCTCAGACAGGCACATCCATCCAACGCCGGTCCATCCCCACCCGGGCCGACCGGGAGCTGAGGGGTAAATCTAGCGCCTCTTTTTGCTGATTGCCCTTCTGACAAGATAAAGAGCACGGGAGCCCCTGAGGGATGTCCCGAGTCGTCCCCGGGCCAATCACAGAGCAGACAGCAGGCGTAAATCTGCCCAAACACACATCCACACCATAGCTGGCAGGGCTGTTTGATGGATTTATATCAACACACACACACACACATCATGATGAAATACGCTGCAAAAGAACAGCAAAGCTCCCCTTTAAATGATCATGTAAAGGAAGATGTGTTGTTTAGAGAAGTGTGTGTCTCTGAAGTCGACTGTCAAACAGTGACAGAGCAAAGTTAAATCACTAAACTCCAAACACGCTGTTGTTCAGGCGAGTTAACTGAGTCGCTGCTAAGCCCTAAATACAAACACGGGATCTGAGATCTTTGTCAGTCATCACGTAGACAAACACAGATCAGAAGACACATCAACAAAGAGCAGACGTGTTCTAGATACTTCTTTACTTTTTACTCTGATTCCTCAGTGTGACACGAGTCGTTCCAGGTCTACCTGAGATAAAACTTAACGTTCAGTGACCAGGAACCAAAGCCACCTCACTGCACCCCCCCCCCCTCCTTGTAATAGTATGAATCTCAGAGCAGCTCACTGTGCAGCAGCAGCTTCCTGAGCAGACAAAGGCAAACTGCACCCACCCACACTCACCTCCGGGATGGTTTTGCATGGCAAAGAATGGAGTAATTACAAAGTAATGCAGAGAGTAGTTCAACATGTTGAAACAGATCATCATTGACTCTCAGTATACAGAAGCTGAAGCTGGTAACAAGTCTGCTACTGTAGCGTCTGAGGATCCACTCAGGACAACCTTTAAAAACTCATCACAGTTTCACTCTCTGTATAAAGCTACAAGAATGTCATAAATGGTTTGTTAATGTGGCGTTTCCAACACAAGAAAAAAGAACATTTACTGTTTGCATAGACTTTTTAGGGATATTCAAGATCTGAGTTGAATTAAAGTTCCTGTAATTTGGGAAAAGTGATAAAAAAAGACAATAGTCAGACATTATTTTAGCCCTGTAAGATGACTTGATTTATTCTAAGCATCAGTCATGCAGAGTAACAAGATGAAAACACTTCATCTGTCTAATGGCCCTTTTCCACTGACCCGTCTTGGCCCTACTCTACTCGACTCTACTCGGTTTGTGTTGCATTTCCATTAGCGCGGTACTACACGTCAGACACCAGTTTTAAGTACCTGCTCTACCCTGGTTCCAAGCGAGTAAAGCCAATACTAAAACATGACATCGACAGACTGCCAGCCACTCATTGGTCAGAGATTGTCGTCTCCAATGCTTCACTTTCTGACTCTGTACAAACGAAGAAGTCAGCGACGGGATTCTAATTACATCTAAACCCGACGGCACAGAACCACACTGAATGAACACAAAATACCACCTTAAAATGCACCTTCATGATTCCTAAATAAGTTAAAAGTCCTTTTTAAACGAAAAAGAAGTTAACAGCAAAGATAGTTCTGTTTAAAGAGTCTTTTTGATTAAATCAAAGTTGGTCGGTGCAGGAGCGATCTGTCTGCCACGAGAGTCTTTAAGCACCAATCAGTCCATAAATCCACAGGGATCCAAAAAGGAAAACCAGTTCAAAGAAGAATGATTGATCAACAAAAAATCTCTGGTATACCAGGCCCAAAAATCAAAAATTAAAGTGATCTCACTGGATCCAGGGAAGAGTTGATGTCAGGAAGCAGCTCCTTCGTTTTCCTCTGTGTGCAGCAGCACGAGGCTGTTGTTTACCTCCGTTGTCATGACGACCCACATTGAGCCGCTGTATTACTTTAATGAAATCTTTTGAAAGCTTTGTTTTTTCCTTTAAAGACCACGGTGGCACATATGTTAGTACAAAATTATGTTTGTGTCCTGTTATAGATGAACATGCACGCACTTCTGCGCAGCACTTTAGTGCAGCTGTGTTATAAGATCCACGCCCACCATGAGTCTGTAGTCGGGCTAGAGGAAAAGCTAACCAAACCGAGTAGAGCCGAGTAGAGTAGAGCTGAGTCGAGTCCTGTAGGGCTGGAATTGTATAGTGGAAAAGGGCCATTAGACCCAATAAGGGTGCCATCACATCTCATAGACTGTATGTAGAACAGACAGCGTGGCTCTGCTTTTTACCGTTGTACAGTTTTCAAGCCAAAAGAACCACATTCTAGGAGCCGCCACCGTGCAGTCAGAGTGTAGGCATGAAATAATTTTGGGTAGAACCGAGAAACAAAAAAGCAATAAACATGTTTGTTTTTTTTGTTTCTTTTTTACATATCGGAGGTCTAATCTCTTTTTGGCTCTTTCCCTAAGTTTCTTATATCACCAATCAAAACTACACACAAACGGCAGCTGTTAATTATTGTAAAACCAAACTTATAACTTGTTTTTTGTTGTTGTTGTTGTTTTTAGATATTTTTGGGGTTTTTTATGCCTTTTAATTTGACAGAGGAGGACAGTGGATAGAGTAGGAAAGGGGGAGAGAGTGGGGAGAGACATAAGGGAAACAGGCTGCAGGCCGGATTTGTACATGGGCCGCCCACTCGAGGGCGAACCTCATGGTGTGCAACCTAATCCACTAGGCCTTCTGCGCCCCATAATTTTTTTTTTTTAGCATTTATAACCAATGATAAACCAACTTCTCAGAAAAAAGAGGACTTGAAGACAATGCAGCCAAATAACATGTTTATACCACTGCACCTTAAGGATATGAGGAACATTTCAACCAGGTGGAATGATTTTCTTTAGTTTTACCACCTCTCATCTGGAATGCATTTGGAGATGGAGATTTTGACCTATACTGCAGCCAGCCACCAGGGGGAGCAGTTTTTGTGGAGACCTCACTTAGAGCTGACTGCCATGGCATCCACTGATTAAACAGTCTATGGGCCACTCTCACTGTGCTGTACTCAAGCCTGATTGACCCACGCTCTAGCCCCCCAGTCACACTACTCCAATATGGACCAGGTTAAAGCACGTCTTCACATGCAGGGCCTGCTTTCATGAAGCCTCTGTTAACAGTGGGTCTCATCAGAGTCAGCACAATGGAGAACACAGAGAAGATGGCTACAACTTTAGTTATTTTGTGGTTTCTGTTATGTTGTTTTGCCCCATCACAGCCCTCTAACAGCCCTCTAACAGCCCTCTAACATCCTCGCCATTGATTAAAATGATTGTCAGGAGGAGCAGTCTTGTTGATGGATTAAACGTAATGGATTATGCATCGTGTCCTTGCTGCATCTGCATGCTTGTGCTTGTGCATGACATGAATTGCACCAAAGCACACCTCTCTGAAGTGGAGAGGTTTCTTGTGGCAAAACAAGGTTCAATTGTGGTCACACCAGCCAAATGAACTGGACTGTAGGGTTGACACATGCTAGAACACGGAACACCAAAGTGACCACGCCTTTTTTCACAAAACACTCAAAGGGTTAAATGCTCCATTAACTGAACTGTAAAGCAAACAGTTTCACTGTGTAGTGTCAGTGTTTTATTACATGCATGTATATGAGCCATAACATATTCATTTGAATCAAAAAAGCCCATTTTCTGTTCAAATGACATGACCCTTTATAGATACAAATGGATTATTCTACATCACCAAAAGCATTTATTAGTCATGTTATTTTACAGTATTATACAGTCATGGATGAAAGTATCAATTGTCAATCAAGTGTCAGTTTTAACTTTTTGTTTCCGTTTTTTGTGTTTTTCCAATGCACATCAGGGAAATAAACACATTTTTACCAAAAAACATTTGAAATTGCAACAATTTCTGGGAGAAATGGTGTATTTTCTGGAAGAATTCCAGGGGTGCCAATACTTTCATCCATGACTGTATATCATTTTCTATATCTGTCAAATCTGTAATAAATGCTGTTAAAATCCACCCACTGTATCTTTAAATTGCTTCATTAAATATGCTTTTAAATCTTCCCAGCATGACACATGGGTCTTTAAGAAAGATGCATTAAAATATTCATATCTACGGATCATATTTTGGGAAAATACTATTAAAAAAATGCAAAACTATATTCTTCTTCCTGTTGCCTTGATTTTAGTATGAACAGAATCAATGAATGCAGTAAAAGAGATAATCTTTGACAGTGGTTTGCTGATTATTAGCATATAAAGCCAACAGAGACGTGTTATTCATAATCACCCTTTGCCCCCTGTCTAACTATTGATTACTATTGTTCAATATTAACCTTCAATATCACCCTCAGTGAAAAGAATCGATTAGTTTGACATTATCCATATTGATTGTCTTTGTGTAGATAATAATCACCTGCACATGCATAATTCAGTGAGTCTATAAATGTGGTGTGCTTCCAGTTTTTCATTCTGCCAAGTGTAATAATTATACAGTATTATATGAACCTCAGGGTAACTAAACATACCTTTACTGGGGCTCATAATAAAACCTTTACCTCTATTCAGAACAGTGGATTATAATTTAAACAGAAGTCTATTATTTCCCCTTCTTTGTTCGTTTAATATCACAACTGTGTTATGATCTTCGAGGGAGTTTCCACATATTCTGTGACCTTTCGTTTCCACCTGTTTTATGGTGCATTAAGTTGGGCTCAGGGATGTCATACTCGTGATGGTCATATTACAAATACTGAATCAACTTCCATCCAGGCAGATCACTGAGGAGGAGTGACAGCAGGAATTATATCTCATTACAAACAAATACAATGCTCCATTGAAACCTTGTAGCCTGACAAACAAACGAGTCGCAAAAGTAAAAAGAACTACCCACAGTACAGTGGAAACACACATCAAAATAAAATGTTTTTTTTTTAAACCAGACAATAAATTTAGGTTTTATTTTCTTTTTTTACTTGATGAATATGCTTTTACGTACATACTCAATTTCTAGCTTCATTGCCTACTTATTTACTTGCTTTCTCACTAACCAACTATCGTACATACTAGCTTGTTCTTATGTTTATTTACTTACTCTCTCACCTGCTGGCTTACTTACTTACTTATTTACTTACTTACTTCTTACTCGCATAGTAACTTACTTGCTTACCAACATCTTAAATTATTACTTTGGTAATTTGCCTACTTACTTGCTTGAATTCGTATTCAGTGGCTAGGTAGATGACCAACTTACTAACTTATTGACTCACTAACTTCATACTTACTCACTCGCTTACTTACTTTGTAGTGTGGTTGCTTGCTTGTTACTTGCTACCTCACTTGATTACTTGAATCCTGACTTAATTGCTAAATCACTTACTGGCTTGCTAGCTAGTTTGCTTACTTCCTAACTATTTTTTTGTTTGCTTTCTTACTCACTAACTTACTACCTTACTCGTTTACTTGACTCCTGACTTATTTTCTAAATTGCTTGCTTACTTACAAACTTGCTTACTAACTTTATTGCTAGCTTACCAACTAGTTTGCTTGTTTGCTTTCTTGCTCATTAGCTCACTGGCTTGCTTGCCTACTTTATTCCTGAATAGCTTGCTAATTGGCTTGCTGACCAACTAGCTTGCTTGCTTACTTACAAGCCTGCTGGATTGCTTACTTGCTTGCTGACTCCAATGCTAATGTGCTTGCTTGCTGACTTATTAGCATGCTCACTGACTTACTAGCCTATTTGCTTGCTTGCTTACTTGCTTTCTTACTCGCTCACTGACTTGCTTGCTGTACTTGATTACTTGTATACTTGATTGCAAAGTCATTTGCCTATTTGCTTGTCTACTTTCTTACTTACCTGTGAACTTTATTGCTCACCTACCAACTAGCTTGCTTGCTTACTTACTAGCATGTTTGCTTGCTTACAAATTTGATGTCTCCTTTCAGTGCTTACTTGATTACCAAATAACTTACTTAATACTTGTTTACTTACTTGCTTTGCAACTAATTTACTAAACAGCGAGCTTACTTGCTTGTTTTCTAACTTACTTTTCTGCCTACCTTTTTACTTGATTGCTTGTTTACTTACTTGCTTTGCAACTTATTTACTAAGTTACCAGCTAGCTTACCTGCTTGTTTACGTACTTATTTGCCTACCTTTTTACTTGATTGCTAGCTTACTTACTTGCTTGTTTGCTATGTTTTTGGCCAATTTTCTTACTTTCTTGCCAACTTCTTCACCGGCCTACTTGCTTGTTTACTTACTAACTAACTGAACACATAGACTGTATAATGAGTAGACGTAACGACATTCGGCTCAAACTGAAGCCTCCAGCAGATGCCCCGCCCCCTGGTGTCTGGCTGCAGTATAGGTCATAAGCCCCGCCCCCTGGTGTCTGGCTGCAGTATAGGTCATAAGCCCCGCCTCCCCATGTATTCCAGATATGAGCCGGGAAAACTTAAAAAAATTACGATACCTCGTAGAAACGTTTCTCTCATCTTTACCCTAAGGTAGTATGACGATGTCATCTGGCTGCATGGTGTTTGGGTGTTTTTTTTCTGAGAAGTTAGTTTCTCATTAGTTATTGGACGTTAAAAACCGCGATATAAGTTTCGTTTTACGATAGTTGACAGCTGCCGTTCGTGAGTAGTTTTTACCGGGGATATAAGAAACTTCAGGAAAGAGCCACAAGGAGACTAAACCGTCTGAAGAAGAACTACTGCGCAGACTCTGGCTGCACAATGGCGGCTAGAGAAACAAGGATTTTTGGCTTCAAAAACAGTCAATGACTGAACAGCTCGCTTTCCTGTCTTACTTACCCAATCACAAGTTTGCATACTTCCTTGTTTTTTATCTTGAGTACTTCCATGCTTATTTACTTCCGCGCTTACTTTCTTACACACTTCCTTAACTTACTTATTCGTAACAGCAGACATTCAGGTGATCTTTGAACTTTATGGTCTTTTGGACACAAACTAAACTATTTTAGGACTGTTTACTTTGCTACTGGCTTTTTTTGCAGACACCAAAGACTGCTGCTTTAGATAAATACTGGCCCTATATTTGTAGCTCTTGAAACAAAGGGTTGCCATACATGGAACTTAAAGTTAAAGAATTATAAGAGAATGTGCTTCCTGTAAGGATTTTCAGTTACACTGTGTCTAAAATGAAAGAGCGGTAAGTGTTTGTGTGTTCTTTGTCTGGCTTTTGTAGCTGCAAACTGTTGAAGTGGCAGAGGCGGAGGCAGTGGTGACTCCTTGAGAGGTTTGTTGGTGATAAATTTGCAATAATTTCTTTGGACTGGCATCCCAGCTTTATCCACGGCTACTCCTTGACGGATGAAATGGCTTTACTTCAGCTTTGTGAGGGTGGTTCAAGTTTTGGGCAATCGAGACGTTCCACAAATACCACGATAATAAAACCTGTGTCATAGTTGGCCATGAAAAGTTTATGGGAGTCTGTGCACAGAGCGTACATTTCTCTGGTTTCCTTTGTGGAAGCCTCAGGAGAATGAAAACTAAAAAGAATCACAAAGTTATGTTTTTCGCTGCTTTCCAAATATCCTGTGTGAATTTTGATCGATGGAGGAATTTCCTGAGTGTTTTTGAGAATATTTCCTTTCAGTCCAGTTGAATGCACATGACAGAGTTCAATGTCAGGGCCTCATGTTACTAAAAGTCACAAAACCCATTTGAAGTTTTATTTTATTTTTTTTTGCTGTAGTTTATTTATTTATTGTTTTACTTTAACCTTTTAACTAGCTCCTGGACCAAATGGATTTCACAATATTAGCTACTAAATCTCAACAAGAGGAGTCCCTAACTTAACTTAAACTGATTTTAACCATCTCTTACATTTGGTAGAAGTATACGATGAATCTTGAGCCTGATTTTCTTTTCCCCTTGCACTAACACAGTCGATTTGTTGAGATGACATATTGAATGCATACAAAAGTGCCTTTGTTTTGCACTTTGTTCTTCAAGTTTTTTCATACAAAATGACTGTTTTGCACAGTAGCATTAGATCACAAGGAAAAATTATTAGCTATTGTACTTTATTCCAGATGAAAAATTTGCAAATGCAGTTTTTCCTTCCTTGCCTTTCATGCAATATTGTCCTTGGTTGAAATAACATTGCTCAATATTTTGTTGCGTACTTACAATAATTAAAAGCTGTCAATCCTTTCAGGACCAACCCATCAAAAACAGTCAAAAAATTCCAATCTTTTGGAACTGAGATGTTTATTAACCCTTTTAACAAAATCCACAAAACATGTTGCTTTACTATTTCATTCATGATATATTTCTTTTATCACATTTGACACCCTGAGTAGTTTTAAAAACTATTTTATCTATTTATTCAAGTTTTTGTTTCTCGATTTTTAGCAAATAAGCATTCATTTCATGCAGAAAAACACTTATTTTAGATGAAAGAGTAACTATTCTTACTGCAACCTCTTGAGAATCAAACAATGTTTTTTTTTTTGTTTTTTTGTTTTTCTGAAAATCACAGTATTGCTTTTAACAAAAAGATCAAAACAATATTGCTCAAATGAATAATGTTGATGGGATGATTGCTTTATCATACCGCCTTTGCTTTAAAACATATGTATGTCTTTAGTTTGTAACAACTGCTTTTATTATTTCTTTAATGTTACAATACACTGTTTTTTTGTTGTTGTTGTTGTTGTTGTTGTTTTCTCCGTCTTCTTCTCCCTTCTTTTTTCCTCTACTCTCTCTCACTATTTCAATTACTTTATCATTTCAAAAGCCTCCTGTATTGCGAAATAGCACCTGTGCTAAGATACTCAAACAAAGCTTCTGGTTTGTCCAATGTTATTGTGATGTCCACGTCAAATATACAATAAATTAAAAAAAAATAATATGTGAGTGGATAATTTCATGAGAGCAGACATTTTCAAAAGGGCTAAAATACACTTTCAGCTGACTGTATTGATATGATAATCCTCAAGGTGGTGGAATATGTTTTTAAAAATATTTTTAACAGGTTTTTAAACAAACTATTTATAATATTGAAAGACAAAGATCTTTGAACTCATGTTGCATATCTGCAACATCTGCCTTCAGAGGGTTAAATGTCCTAGTTATTTAGAAGTGATTCATTTATTTTTAAATTAGCATTTTATGTGACTTTTTCTACTATTTGTGGTATTTGTATAGAATTTAATACCTTTGGGTAGAGGCCAGTATTTCAAAAACTAAAATATTTGCTGAAAAATCTAAAAAAAACTATGGTGTTTTTTTTTTTTTTGGCGGAGTAGTTAAGGGTTTAAAAGTAATTTTATTTTCAAGACATTACATGAAGAGTTCAGTATTTTGTGGAATATTCTGAACTGTTTCTCTCCCCCCTCCAAACAAAGGTTTGTTGGAGAGCTCAGTTCTCCTCAGAGTGTGACTGAAACCAGCTCTAGGTTCTGCTGAATCTCCCACAGCTCCTCCTCTTCCATTCACCGTGGATTAGCAGTGAAAAAGCTCCGTGACATAAGCTAGAAAGGATATAATGCAGGAGACACTTGGCTAAGCACAGTCAGTGTGTGTTAGCCCGAGTGTGTGTGTTTCACAGATGTATTGTGTGTGGGATCTACTGCAGCGTACAATTGAGGGTTCAGGCCCCTCAGCTTGATGGATAAAGATGGAGACAGAGAAAGAGAACAGAAATGGGAAGAAGAGGAAGATGGAGAGAAATAGAGCAGAGAATATGAGATAATGACTGTAAGAAAGAAGAGATTTAAAGGAGAACAAAGATAGCCATCGCTCTCAGAGCTTAAATATTTCTATTCTGAACACCAAGGTTCAGTTTTTTGAATAAATGTCTCATGGCAGACATTTCATTTTGAGCTTCATGTCTGTGACAGAGTGAGTCAGAGAGATGGTGTGTTTTAGAATTCATCAAATAGGAAGTTTCTGCACTCAAGAAAGGCACAATAAATTCAAGTTCAGAAGAAAAGTTTAAGTGTTTTATGGCCTGTGTTTTCAGAGAACAGCTCCACTTTAAAGATTTGGTAATGGTACCAACTTTGTTTTACTATATTCTGCAAAAATCAGGAGCTGCTGTCTAGAGTATATGAACAGGGATGTACATGGAAGGGCAGTCTGTTACTCATGAAACACCTTCACCGAAACACAAATAAGACTGCTGAGAGATGGAAATATCTCTGATTCTGGAGACTCACTGTCCACTTTATCAGGTCCACCAGGTTGGACTGTTTTTTGCTTTCAAAACCGTCTTAATTTTTGGTGTCATAGATTCAACAAGATGCTGAAACATCTCTGAGAGTTTGCTCCATATTGTCATTACGGAATCACATGGCTGCAGAATTGTGGACTGAACATCTATGATGAGAATCACCTGTTCCCCAACAATCCCAATGGTGCTCTACACTTTCAGAAAAACAAAAAACAAAACAACTGGGAAACTACCCTAATTTTTTACAGCTGTTTTAATTAATTTATTTATGTATTTATTTAAAATAAAATGTAAAAATATGAAAATACAGTTATCTGTAAATCCACAGCCTAGCTTTTTTTTCATAAGTATTATGCAAGTAATTAAAAATTATGTTAATTTTCTTATAAATATACTTTTTGGGGCTTTTCATGCCTTTAGTCTGATAGAGGAGGACGGTGGATAGCGTGGGAAAGGGGGGGAGAGTAGGGAGTAACATGCCGGAAACAGGCCATAGGCCAGATTCAAACCCGGGCCACCCGCTCCAGGGTGAATCTCATGGTGCACGACCTAATGCAGTAGGCCATCTGCGCCCCATGTTTATTCCTTTATTAAGGAAAAATTACTGCTCTCTTAGTCATGTGTAATGTATAATGGCAATAATATTCTCTGACTAAATATGTAGCCCATTACAAAAAGGTTAATGCCCATACTAACAACATAATATGTTTAACTATATATTAAAGGTACATCTTAATCTTAATGTGTTAAGTATATACTGAAACAAATTTCTGCAAATTTGAAGGAAATCTTGGGTCTTAAAAAATAGGGTACAGTGTACCGTCATAAAAACACTAATTATTACCATTTAACAGCTGTTAAATGGTAATAATTAGGTTGAAGTCTGTCCAATAAAGGGTTTTTTCTACCAAACATTTGCTTTGACACTTTATTGAAGGTATTTTATTGTCATAACTTTGGGGTAAAAACTTTAAAATGGTGTTTCTCTGTAGAATTTTTAACGGAAATTCCTGTAAATATAATGTAATTGGACTCAATTTGAATTGGGATACTTTAGTCTATTTTTACAGCTTTTGTTTGGCAGCCATAACTGAAAGTCATATAGCAATTCTTTGTTTTTTTTATTTATTTATTTATTTATTTTACAGTGTGACAGGCTCAGTTGGTATGAAGGCGTTCAAAGTGAACCAAGGTAGGATGGATCCCAGCAGCTGCCATGTGATTGTCTGATTAGATAATTGGGTTAATAAAGTGGCCACTGAAGACTGATTGATTGATAATTTATCTGTCATTATGTCTTTGTTTTTCTGCTAAGGCTCAGGTGGAGTGGTTCCTCTGTTAAGATAAAATAGTATAATGTCTCTGAGTAGGATACTGAACCCACAATTATCACTGATGGTTTGACAAGCATCTCTGTAACATGTGTGTTTTTGTCTTAGTGAATGACAGGCAACAATTATAAAGTACTTTATCAAGAGAAATGAATACATTTAGTCATTTACCAGTGAAGAAATCCCACAGATGACAAGGGAAAAAAAACAAAACACTCCTCTGTTATATTGAGTCTTTAAAAATTAACCCCATGACTAACAGGGACTCTGCTCTTAGATCTGATTGTAATAGAAGCACATTAACCACTGATTATTTCATCATGAACTGCTAGGTTGGATACACTTCACCATAATCAGGCTGATGAGAAAAGATTAACCCCTGAACTGTCCCCCTCCCCTAAAATACCAAAAACGCCTGTTAAAGGCTCTGAATGCTCAGTCTCTCTGTAAAGTTCACACTCTCAAATTATAACTGCAGCAGTCAGACTTACAGTAAATGTAACTTGTATATAGTTGTTGAGATGTGAAAAGTATGCAGGTGTCACAAGCAGGAATTGTTTGGCTCTTGGGGGGGGGGGGGGGCATGAATCAGTCATTTCCAAAGTCTGGCTAGATTACCAGAGATTTTGTATGTGTCCTCAAATAAGTTTTCAGAATGTTTACGCCACAGTATTTAATGTGACATTTCTGCCTATAATACACATTTGAGCCACATTTTACTGAGCTTGCACTCACTGGCACTTGTGTTAAAGCAAAAAATAAGGCTCTGTCACTGTCATAGATGCTGGGCTGATCAAAAAGAAAAGTGTTGTTCCAGACAAGACTGTTACCAAAAGCCTACAGGGCCAAGCATGTGGAGGTTGAGTGACCCCTGTGTGCCTCGTCAACAGGACAGTACCATAGACTGTATAGTCAGTGGCTGTAACGACGTTCAGCTCAAACTGAAGCCTCCAGCAGATGCCCCGCCCCCTGGTGTGTGGCTGCAGTATAGGTCATAAGCCCCGCCTCCCCATGCATCCCAGATATGAATCGGGAAAATGTAAAACAATTACAATACCTCCTTACACTAAGGTGGTATGACGGAGTGATTTTGCTGCATTGCGCTCAAGTCTTTTTTACTGAGAAGTCGTTTTATGCATAAATTATTGGACGTTAAAAACCGTGTCATAATTTTAGTTTTACGATAGTTGACAGCTGCCGTTCATGAGTAGTTTTTTATCAGAATTATAAGAAACTTCAAGAAAGAGAGCCAAAAGGAGACTAAAGCTTCTAAAGAAGAAGAAATAAATATTTTCATTTATCTTTTTTACTCTCCTCCACTGGAAATTCTCTACCGCGCAAACTCTGGCTGCACAATGGAGGCTTGAGTAACGGGGTTTTTTGGCTTCAAAAACGTAGAACGGTGACAAGCGAATAGTAGTAATCGGCTCAACCACATAGAAATGTGGAGTGGGATTCTCTATGTAGCTTCGAAAAAGATACAAGAACAGGTGGATTCTGTGCCAGGTGTGTGGAACACTCTCTCATCTTGTACACTAGACTTGGGTACAGTATCGTAAAGCAAGTAGGTTAACCTGTCACAGAAAAATGTAACTAAAATTATACAAAACGTGCACAGTAATATATTTGGAGTGACCCTCGAAAAGTGGTTGTATTTGGCATAAGGGTCAATGACCAAAAGAGGGTCTAAACACGTATTTTTAAAAAGTTCTTTGAAAATGGATAAAAAACATATTTCTGAGTAAAGAATTATGTTTTCCAACAGATTTCAGTAGTTAACCAACATTTCAAAGTTTTTAGGTTCATTATTTTTTAGTATTTTTAATTTGAGCACCCAAAAATGTCAGGTGGCTCAACCAAATATATGAAAATATATTTATATGTTCCTGTTATTTTTTCTGTGTGAAATTATTGGCAAGTGTCTCTCAAGTGTCTGTAGTGACTCATACATTTTCATTTTGTGTGTTTCATTTCTTTTATTTGTGAATAAGATGAATAATTTGATGTTAAAATAACATTTCACATTATTACATTGGTTGTACCACCTGACATGGAAATTGTTCCAGTCACCAATGAAGTGAAAAAACCTTTTTTATCAGTATTTCAGAGAAATCTACAAACTTTTCCACTTGGTCACAAATGTCATTTGGGCTCCTCTGGCTGATGCAGTTTCCTGTTTCCTGTTTTATTCTCTTCACTTTAAAATAAAAGTCTAATGTTACGGTTGCACCACCCTGACATTTGACAAGGTGAAAATTACGGGACAAAAGTTT
>RPOG01005011.1:0-18545 GCA_008086565.1 Thalassoma bifasciatum | reverse complement strand
CCTGTTTCCTGTTTTATTCTCTTCACTTTAAAATAAAAGTCTAATGTTACAGTTGCACCACCCTGACATTTGACAAGGTGAAAATTACGGGACAAAAGTTTTTTTACATTTCTCAACAGCTTTAAAATTATTTTCATTTGCAAAGAATGTTTTATTTAAAAAGGTTCAAGCATAAAATAATGCCACTGTATTTTTAATTTCCATTTACAATAACTGACATTCAATTTTTAGAGTTTAATTACTGTGGATACTTGTCAGGACGGTTGCACCACCTGACATTTTGGGGGTTTGAGGAACCAAAACACAAAAAAACATGTTATATTTTAATAGTTTAAAGATGTGTTCAAATAACACAGGTTTCATAGAATAAAGAAATACATGTGATGAAATACTCAATTCATGATGGAAGAAAATATTGCACTCGGACACAAAAAAAAGGGACGTCACGTCATTGACCCACCAGTTAACGAGTTAAAACAGATTTCACAGAAAAAAGAAAGCAGAGATCTTGAATACTTCTCAAATAATTGGTGCATCATCTCATTAACACCAAAATAAAGGCCTGAGAAACCTACAGACTAACAAAGCAGAGGATCAAACTAACCTTGATTTAACAGTTCACAGTCCATATGAGCATATATTTTTTATTATTTGTGTCGTTTTTTGTTTTTTTTTTTAAAGATAGTTATGCACATTTGGATCTCTTCTTAGTGCTATAACCAGAAGAGTCTTTATCCAGCTTTATTACAAAGAGCTGGCTCTCATCATCTCTGGATTCTGCCTCCGTCTGAAACCTCTTCCCCCCTGCAGCTACAGTATCTTCACAGCCACAGTCAGCTCTGGAGCCGCTGCCTGAGCTGGAGCTGAACCTCCCTGATGTAATCACCGAGCCACCCACCCTCCTCACCCACCTTCTGTGAACAAAGGCAGGAAAACAGGTAGGAAATTACACAGTGGATTTCCCTTTTCGATTTCCTTTTGGACTGCTTTGGTGCCTCATTACAGAAAGCAGGCTGAGCTGCACCTTTTCCTCCCACATCTGGAGCTCCGACTGAGGGTTTAGTGACGCTTTTGGAGATTTGCGGGGCTTACTTTGAAATCTTGAGTCATTTATGCAAATCCCAGGGCCGATGGTCTCTGGTTTCTTCTGTCCCTGATTCCTGGAGGTTCTGCTGGAAACGACTCACTTTTCCAAATCCAAGTCTGCATGTTTGGCCTCCTGTTTCAGACACTTAGCGCTGATCTGTGGTGGATCAGAAGGAGAACTGTGACCTCTTTACGGTTATGCTGCTGTTGTAAAATTAAAGCTGGTAACTTTTTTCAATCACTGACCCAGTTTTCAATCAAAGCAGTAAAACTACCAGAGCTTCCCCTGCTATTCTAACCCAGGACAATTCACTGCTTTATATGATACACTGCAGAAACTAAATTATGCCTTATTATCATGAAAAAAAAACATCTTACTTGAAGATATCATGAGACAAAAAAATGAAGCCTGGATTTGTTTTTTAAAGAAAAAAGGTCAATACAGACTTTTGGGTAAAAAGTGCAGTCAGCATGTCCAAAGGCAGACATAGCCACCAATCATGACCTCAGATTTGTTTTCAGTCTGCCCACAGCTATCATCTTACAGCATATTATTTTTGGCTCCAAAATGAACCATGTTATAAAAGATTTGATGTTAATTTTTCTTGTCAAGGTCTCAAACCAAAGCGATATGGTACACTTAAAAAAAATAAATCTGGAGAGAAGTGAATCTAACTTAAAGGAATCCCTGAAATCAACAATAAAGATTCAAGTTAGTGTCTTCACACAAATATATCTAGTATTGAATTAAAAAAATAAGTTTGTTCAAAATACAAGACAGTGTGATTTTTTTTTTGTTTTTGGAAAATGAATAATTTAAGTAATGTGAGGTAATCTTTTTGAGTTCATCCACACTGCAAGAGATGATCTTGTTGATGTTACTGTTTCATTTGGTATTTCTGGAACTGGAAACTGAATTAATTCCCTACCATACCTTGTTACCATGAGTGAGGAGGGCACACGGTGGACATGAGTGCCTTTTGTACATGGATGAATCACTCGGGTGGCACAAGCTGTCTTTGCTGGCTGTACATACCGGTGTTGACTGGCTGCCTATGCACTAAACAGTGTGGACCTGCTGTCTATGCTACATGGCGTAGATGGGCTACACGTAACAGTGTTGACCAGCAACCCCCTCATGACTCACATAAATGATAATATTAGGCTGATACTACTCAAAACTTCAAAGACATCAAAATATATATTCATTGATGTGACTCCAAAGACAATAATGAGAGTTAAAATAAAAGTGTTTGGTTAACAAATATTTTAAAATTGCCAAATCAAGCAAAGAGTCTGGACCCCTACACTGATAAACATTTTCTGCTGGATCTACCTAATAAAATTAAGGCAATGATTTATGTTGCTAAAGCAAGATTGTTTTTTGTCTAAACCACTTTTTTCTTTCAACATAAAAAATAAAATCCAGGTAAAGTGAACTTAGTTTTGTCAAGTAGATTAAGAGAAACTGAACTGCATATAAATCACTCCATTTTCTCAATGTGGTAAACAAACCTCGCCAGTCAAACCAACTTGATCAAACAAAACTAGTCTTTGTATGAATTATTTGATCTTTCGATGCTTTTAATGAAATTTTGAGTAATATCACCTTAATTATATCATTTACATGAAGCATGATGGTTGCTGGTCTACTCATCAGTGCGTAGCCCATCTATGCCCTGTAGCATAGATTGCTGGTCTGCTCCATGTAGCGAAGGCAGTGGGTCTACACTTAAGTGCGTACGCAGCCAGTCCACGATGTAGAGTATAGAAAGCTGGTCCACTCCAGCATGAATGGCCAGCACCTGCTTATGTCACCCATTCATCCATGTACAGCAGGCTCTCATGTCCACTGTGTGCCCTCCTCCCTCAAAAGGTATGGTAAGGAATTAAGTTCAGTCTCGGATTATTTTTTTCTCAGTGTAGCAGCTGTGGACCCCCTGTTCAAGACCTCTGATTTAGAGGTTATATCTTACATCCTGGGGTTCATCCCCTCCCTGGACAGACCACTCCCCATCTGACACGAATGATATAAAGCTGTAAGTGATGTGTCAGCTTTCAGCTCTAGAGCTCCTGAGAACTTAAGGAGACCAAACTGACATACTGGTCCTGATCCCAGCAGGTGGGAGGGGGTCTTAATGGTAGACCTAATCCAGTTTGTGACATTATACTAATCTAAACTGATTGCTGCCTCGATGTCAATATATCAAGATATCTTTGTGACAATTAAATGGGCTCTGTGCACAAACCTTCTAGCTCGATTAAATTTTAAATGTGGATGAATAGAGTGGCTCAGTAAATCTGACATTAATGGAGTTGGCTCAGAAAGCTTTAAAAGGAGGCTTCGGCCTTCAGCGGACAGAAAAAGAGATCCGCAGCGAAGGCCAGATTAAAATAAGGAGCATTAGATTTTCATTGCAGAAAGTCAAAAGTGTTTTAACAGCTACGATATCTTTTCACGTGGCTCACATGATTCATTTTTATGCATGTGTTAAGAGGACAAAACAAGTTTTCTGACAGGGGTGTGAAAGAGCCGGAGGGCAGAGCTTAATTGAGGCCACAGAACAAAGAGAGAGGAAAGAAACAGAAAGACTGAGAGAGACGGAGGATGTGGATAGAAAGGTAGAGAAACTGGGGAATGAAGAAGAGAGCGGGGAACCCCAGCAGTGAATAAGCTCACATCGCTTTGATTCCTACCCTCCCTTTCTTCCCCAATAATGAGCACTTTTAATGGTTTCTCAGAATGTCAACTCCCAGTCTGAACGCAGCCGAGCCCGGCTGTGTGTGGGTGGCAGAGAGACCGGAGGGGCAGCGCGGGGAGAAAAGGATGCTGGGAAAAGAGAGAGGTAGCATGGAGGGAGGAAGAGGCACAGACACAGAGGAGTGTCTGCACAGTTTTCTAATGGAAGTCATTATTGTTAATGCTGCTCCTCACTAACTAATCATCTTTAGCCTGGCTGGGGGTCAGTGGTGAGTGTGCTCTACCTTAAAGCATTAGTGGGTTTGTGTGGGTGTGTGTAGTTGTGTGTTCCTGGTCTTGCAGGAAATAAAGAAAAGTTGCTTATTCCAAAGTTTTAAAAGTCTATCATGGAAATAAAGAAGTCCCAATCCAACCACCCAACACTCAAAATAAAAGTTTTTTGTTTTTTTTAACCTGCAGAGCTTTAATGAATGTTGACAGACTTCTCATCTTACCAGAGACCATCTGAGACATCAGCTTAGAACACCTTAAAGGTTACAACCTCAAGCGATTTATTGCGAACAGCAAATAAAGGAAAACAGTCTGTTCATCAGCTCATCTAAAGTTTAAGATCAGAGCCTTTAAAAGACAAAATCTGCACAATAATGTGGATTCAAGGTGGGTTTTTTGTCAGGTTTTCACACTGTCATCACCTCCTAATGGTGAAGGTTGAAAATCATTCTCTCTTTGAACGAGGTCGAATTGTTGAGCTGCATAAACAAGACCTCTAACAACATAACGCCATCACTGCTGAGGTTGGAGGTAGTAAAACAGACATTTTAATTTCTTCAAATATCCTGAGGGTTATGGAACAAAAAAAAAGTCAAGTGGTAGACACAAAACTTTTCACCAGCGCTGAACCAGAGGATCTGATCTGAGGGTCAAACGGCGGCTGACTATGTGGAGATTTATAGGCGGCGTCCTTCATGACTGAGGGCCCTGCTCTGCGTACTAGTGACTGGGTTTTACAACAGGACAACGCTGCAGTCCACAATGTCCACCTGACAAACAACTGCTTCTTCTTCTTCACCACTTTGAGCAACGTCTCCACTAATATCCTTAAAACACTCACATCAAACATGATCAAACTAATTTTTGAAGTGACCATCAAGAACAATGGAGCTCCTCATCACTGAGTCCTTTTTTCAAACTTTTTCTATTTAAGCAGTTTTTTTTTATTTTTTTAAGCTGTGGTCTTAAACTTTTGATCAGCTGATGAACAGACTGTTTACCTTTAATTGTTGTTTCAATAAAATGCTCTCTCAAGTTTTTGTCTCTGTCTCACTCTCATTTGTTCATTTTGCATTTTGAAACCCTACTTTGAACCATTTTAAGATCAAACAGAGCAAAATGTAGACCTCAGCATTTTTCTACCCGTTTTAAGATTTTGATCAGAGGTGTATGGGCGATACACATAAGTTGTGAAACAGCTGAAACAACTTGTGGGGTTGAAGGATAAATTTAATGATAATAAAAAAGTCAAATATCATTATGTCGAAATGCGATGCTCAGCATTTCAACAACCCGCATTTGCTGAAAGGAAATGCGACCCCCTTCTCTAGTTATAAAATGAATCCCCTGTGCTGTGTGTGTGTGCCAATAGAGAAACTACAAAACAGTCAGCCTTTCTAAATATATCACTTATCACTTTGAGCTAATAGGATCAGTGTTTGCTCTTTATTCCACATTACAGCAAAAGAAAAGCTTTAGATAAGAGAAAACATCACATTCACTGGTAGCAGATAGAAGCATGTGAGCCTGTGTACAGTTCAATCCGACAGATAAATGAATTGAAAAACACATGAAACGAGAAGTGAATCAGAGGAATTTAGTGATTGCTCTGCTTGCTGTGGTGAGAAGGAGGCCATGAAGACAACCTCCTGTAGAGAACTGAGCACTGAGAGTTTTATCTGTCCTCCAAGAGCTCTGCCTCCAGGTAGGCACAATTTCAAGTCGGATTTCCACCATAATTTTAACGTGGCTGAAGTGAAGCTTCATAGAGGAGCGTTTAAAAAAAAAAAAAAAATACAGTGCTCTGGAACTAATGGTAAATCTAGCATAAGCCTCATGTTCATAAAATGAAACCCACACTACTCAAAAGAGAAAAAATATGTCCATAAAAACAGGATGAAAGCTATTTCAGCTCAAACCTTCATGGTCAGATTTAGGTCAATTTTCTAATTCAAACTAAAGTTTAAAGAAAAAAATGGAAGCCTGACAGAAATACTGTTTGATATTGATTTGTGTCCAAAACTGTAAATGATTCCACAGGAGACCTCTGTAGTAACTTAAGATTTTGGTCTTAAAATGGGTAGTTTCTGCCGTAAATGCCTTTCTATCTTTAAGCATCTTGACGCAGGCATTTTTATCAAAACTAAAAACCACACTTGATGATAAAAGAACAATATGAAGCATGTTAATGAAAACTGGTGGCTCCATGGTTTTTGCGTTAGTTTTGACTCTGCATTAGTTATTACATGGGTCTAGTGTCCTCAGTCCATCCAGGATAATGAACGGCTTTCTGTGGACTTTTATTTTCTTTTTCTTTTTTTTTCCGTTAATTTATTCTCATAATATGACTCATTGGAAACAACTCACAGCATGTGTGATTACGGCCTAAATAAAACCGTTGGTTTGGATGATTATGATGACATACTCACATTTTACCTCCAGGTTTGTCTTTATAGATCACAAACTCTGCATACACCAGTTTCAGGCCCGAAGCTTTGTAAATGAGGCCTCTGCTCTGGTGAACTGGGCCTGTTAATTGGAGAGCTTCCATAAAAAGAGCAGAAATACCCATGACATGAATGTTCAGTAATATGTTTTAGGGTCATATAGGTTTTCTTCCAAACAGCTCTTCCAGTATGACATATCCAATTATCTTATTAATGGACGTTCCCACAACCCACGCTGTTTTTTAGCCTCATTACAGTTGTGCTCATAAGTCTACATACCCTGGCAGAATTTATGATTTCTTGGCTATTCTTCAAAGAATATGAATCATAACACTTTTCCTTTTTTTTATTTCTTCATGTCACCCATGGTTAGTGGTTGGCAAGATGAATACAGCATGTTATCAGAAAATAATGGAGGACAATTGGCACCCATCAGTCCAGAAGCTGCACATGGGACAAACATGGACATTCCAACATGACGATGATCTAAAACACAAGGCCAAGTGGACCTGCCATTGGCTACAGCAGAATAAATTTATGGTTCTGGAGTGGCCATCTCAGTCTCATGACCTCAATATCATTGAGCCACTCTGTGGAGATCTCAAACCTGCAGTTCATGCAAGACAGCACAAGAATTTACAGGAACTGGAGGCTTTTGCCAAGAAGAATGGGCAGTTTTACCATCTGAGAAAATAAAGACCCTCATCCACAACGACGACACAAGACTTCCAGCTGTTATTGATGTTAAAGGGGGAAACACAAGGTATTGAAAATTGTGGTATGTAAACTGTTGATCAGGGTAATTTTGCAAGTTTATGTAATCATCATGAGTCAAAAAGAGTTAACACAGTTGTTTGTTGATAAATAGCTTAACCCAACCCCTAACCATGAGTGACAGAAACATTTCTGTATTATCATTCATATCCTCTGAAAAAAGGCCAAGAAATCATAAATTCTGCAACTTATGTAAACTTACAAACACACCTGTATATTCTCTGCCATAGTTCTTGTGTTTAAAATAAAACAAGTGAGTGACGCTGGTTTTTGGCTTCATATGTCGCCTTCATCTTCAAACCTCATTTATCACCTATACATTCTCCTAACTTTATATCTACTGAAAGGCCTCTGCAAGCACATTTCTCCTCCCTTTACTATTCACAGCTGCAGCTCCATTATGTAGTAAAAGTGGTATAGTGGCCTCTCTACACCCTTGTCTTGGAGTACACTAAATTCAGGACCCAGCTCACCTTTCTGTCAGATCATTAATTCACTGCATGTCTCACCAGCTGCTCGATTTTTCCTCCCGACTTTAAAGACCTTTCCTTCTTCAACAATCAGTCTGTACACTTTAAGAGGGTATTGTTTTAATTTTCAGTCATTTTTTCTTCAAACACAGACTGCCGCAAACAACTTTTTGCCATAATGTGCTACATTCATAGCACTTCCTTCAATTACAACATGTTTGGAAATTATTATTGAAATAAGAATAACACTAAGAATAATTTATGATAGAAAAACTACTTGTGGACAACAAATAGCTCCATAACTTGAAAAATGAGGCATAGGCCGCTGATCAATAAATCAATTGATATATTTCAGACCAGAGGTCAGCATTAAGTAATTCCTCGGGCTGCATTTTTTGCAACACCAGGCAAGATCATAGTCAAAGGCTAATCCATTATTAGAAAAAGAATGGAACCACCACTTGCAGCAAACTGTGAGAGAAGTCTCTTGTAAATGCACATTAAACTGTGCCAGCCTCCGGTTCAGTTTTGAAGGGCAGCCAGAAGCAGAAAGCCAGAGCATGACACCTTCAATGTGGCTTCAGAGTTTCAGGCAAAACATGCAGCTCTGACAGCAAACTTCTACGCTTGTAGTAGAGTGGGTTGTAGCCTACAGCTTTAGAAAAGACCGAGTATCTTGTGCTTTTGTTTTTGTGATAAAATGTTGAAATGTAGAAAATGCAAATAAGAAGGAGATTGAGGTGATAATGTTGCAGTTGTGAAGATGTGTTTCAGCACCAGGAGCTGTCCACTGTCTGCACTGCAGCTTGTGTCATATTCTGTGTCATGAATGTTTGTGTCCGTCGCTGATTTATTTTACTGATGTCAATTTGACAATCAAAATGTTTCTTACTTTGCTATCAGGGCAAAAGGTACCAGTTTATTATAAGAAGTGGGCTTTGTGACCTTCACTGGAGGAATGACTTGAAACCAACACTGTAAAATCCTTCCTCAGGTTGACCATGAGTGAGGAGGGCAGGCAGTGGATATAAGACCATGCTGTACATGGATACATCATATAGGTGACACAGGCTGTCTTTGCCCTGGTATAGACTGACTGTCTACGCTTCATGGCTTAGTCCAGCTGTCAACGGCATAGACTGAATGTTAAGAGCATCAATAAATAATGTCATTTTCCTCTGTAGAATTAGCATTAGCATTAGCCTCTAATTTGAACAGGCAATTTCATTTACCCACTAAAGCTGCCAATCATGTACTAAACGTTGAATTATGGTGTGATTGTACATTATGGAAAAATGCTAGCAGGGGATGTCAGTGGAGCACAAACAGCCAGTCAACGCCATGGAGCATAGACGGCTCGTGCATGATTCACCCATGTAGAGCAAGGTCTCATGTCCACTGTGTGCCCTCCTCACTCACAGTTACAGGGTTTGGTTATCGACTTATGTGATAGGTTACTGCCATGAGTTGTCAGAATTTAGTTATTTTCAGCTTTAACAACTTAAAATTCATGGTCAACTTTACTTGGGAATCTTGAGGCAATTGGTTTCCTAAATTTTTCAAGTAAAGTCAACAAAAGAAAGTTGTCTTTACTAAGTTTAAGTGAGCGGACTCAAAAGAGTGAGCTAAAATAAGTTAAGGTAACTTTTTTTGTTTTAAATAAGATTTACTATTACACTTACATTGATTCATAATAGGTTCCACTCAAGCCGTCATGTCAGCATGATCGAAAATACCCCCTTCAAACATGTTCAGAACTATGAATTAACTTTCCTTTCTCCAATTTTTTCTTAAGGTCAAAATATCAACCCTCCTCCTTTATCTGGTCTCAGGATTGACAAAAGTGACTGTAAAGAGACAAGCACATGGGTCAATGACGTGACGTCCCTTTTATGTGTCCGAGAGCAATATTTCCTTCCATCATGAATTGAGTATTTCATCACATGTATTTCTTTATTCTATGAAACCTGTGTTATTTGAACACATCTTTAAACTATTAAAATATAACATGTTTTTTTGTGTTTTGGTTCCTCAAGCCCCCAAAATGTCAGGTGGTGCAACCGTCCTGACAAGTATATACAGTAATTAAACTCTAAAAATTTAATGTCAGTTATTGTAAATGGAAACTAAAAATACAGTGGCATTATTTTATGCTTGAACCTTTTTAAATAAAACATTCTTCGCAAATAAAAATAATTTTAAAGCTGTTGAGAAATTTAAAAAACTTTTGTCCCGTAATTTTCACCTTGTCAAATGTCAGGGTGGTGCAACCGTAACATTAGACTTTTATTTTAAAGTGAAGAGAATAAAACAGGAAACAGGAAACTGCATCAGCCAGAGGAGCCCAAATGACATTTGTGACCAAGTGGAAAAGTTTGTAGATTTCTCTGAAATACTGATAAAAAAGGTTTTTTCACTTCATTGGTGACTGGAACAATTTCCATGTCAGGTGGTACAACCAATGTAATAATGTGAAATGTTATTTTAACATCAAATTATTTATCTTATTCACAAATAAAAGAAATGAAACACACAAAATGAAAATGTATGAGTCACTACAGACACTTGAGAGATACTTGCCAATAATTTCACACTGAAAAAATAACAGGAACATATAAATATATTTTCATATATTTGGTTGCACCACCTGACATTTTTGGGTGCTCAAATTAAAAATACTAAAAAATTATGAACCTAAAAACTTTGAAATGTTGGTCAACTACTGAAATCTGTTAGAAAACATAATTCTTCACTCAGAAATATGTTTTTTATCCATTTTCAAAGAACTTTTAAAAAATACGCTTTTAGACCCTCTTTTTGTCATTGACCCACAAACAGGCCAGGCAGTGTATTTATAACCACTTTTAAACTTTTCAGTGAATCAAACAACCCTACCTCTGTATGTACTCATCGCGCACAAATGCTCATAAAGAACCAGATCCTGACCGCAGGAAAGAATGCTGATCTGTTTTAAATGTTGGGGTGGAATAAAAGTCACCATCATCAGAGTAATATAGTGTCATGTTGCTGTCATGCTTGGTTACAGTCCCTTTATCATTTTTCTCACTTTTGCCACTCATGTTTCTGGATAAAACCTTAAACTTTCCTCTGACTTTTGCACCATTATTTTCTTGGTGTCTTTCTCATTAATACCGAAGCATGAAGAGTTACAGACTCAGAAACACACTCTTCTTCACGCCACCCCGTAGAGTCTTTGTGCACTTGTTGTGCTTTTTTTTTACAGTAAAATCTGGGTATCCAAAGAATAATGCCTAATCCGCTTCAATGATACACTTGAACACAAAGAGTAGTTTAATCCTCCCTAATCTTGGTCAGTACCACAATATTTGCAGAGAGCCAGGACACAGCTGCAGAGGCAGATCAGGTGTGAAGACATTAGAGTATTGTGTTTTTTTAAAGCCCTGCTGGTATCTCTACTGACTCATTTCATTTTATTTTAACTCTGCCCTCAGTGTGGATCCTGCTGACCCCTTTTCTCCACTGAATCCAGATCAGATGCTTTGCAGAGCTTCATTAGAATAAGTGACCCAGCGTGCAGCACATGGGTTCCTTCTGATCCTCTGACATTTCCAGTGGACTGATGAATCAAAGCGGTTGCTTCACTTTAATGAGCCTTTCTTTCCCCCTGCTCCATTTTCTTTCTCTACCTGTTTGGTTTCAGATGCCTCAGGTCGATATGTTCAACATTATCCTGTGATCTTACACGTCTATGCACACCTGGCCAAAAGCAATGCCAACACACCAAATTGTGTTGCTCTCGATTTTCTCTGTACAGCCTGAAGGTTCCTCTGTGTTGCTGTAGCCTGCGAGCGAATGACAGGAAAAGGTCTGAAAGCTGTTGTGTGAACGGATGCTCCGCCAGTGGAGGAAGGAACCCAGAACTAAATGAGGATTATTTAAACGGAGATACAGAATGTTTGGTAGATAAAAATGGCAAAAAAATATGAGGCATAGAGAAACTGTGGGGATCCTGACACACAACCTGGTGTGAAGATCTGGTTTAAATCTTTGCTGTCTTAAAACCTTTCAGTAAGATTATTTGAAATAGTTAAAAAAAGACTTTGAAGATTATGGTCTTTAATATGCAATTGAAGCTTAACAAAAATGTTATTACCCATCGTATTTCTCTGATTGTGGAAGGGCAGAAATCCTAATGGACAATAAATTCTCACTAATAGAGGAACCCTAGTTTGAAACCCAATTTCATTGAAGTTTGGACGATGTGCAAAACGTAAATAAAGACAGAATACAATGATTTTAAAACCCTGTTTAACCCATATTCAATTTAATATATACCAAATAAGATATCTATTTTTCAAACTGAAACTGTGTTTTAATTTATTTATTTTATTTTGCAAATATACACTCATTTTTAATTTGATGCCCGCAACACGTTCTTAAAAAGCTGGAACAAGGTCTGGTTTCCCACTGCGCTACATTAATTTTTCTTTTAAAAACACTCAGTTAGGAAACTGAGGACACTTATTGTTGAAATTTTAGAGCTGGACTTCTTTCTCATTCTTGTTTAATGAACAGTATCAGTCAGGGGTCTCTGTTGTCATATTTTGTGCTTTATTTTCAAAGGGAGACAGGTCTGGACTGCAGGCAGGCCAGTCTATTAGCTGCACTCTTCTACTACAAAGCCATGCTGTTGTGACAGGTGCAGAATGTGTCTTTCTGAAATAGTCAAGGACGTCCCTGAAAAAAAAAAAAAGTTGCTTGGATGGCAGCACATGTTGCTCCAAAATCTGGATGTAGCTTACAGCATTAAAGCTGCCTTCACAGATGTCATGGTTACCCATAATGCACTAACACACCCCCATACCATCACAGATGCTGGCTTTTGAACTTTGTACCGAGAACAATCCAGATTGTCCTTTTCTTCTTTGGCCTGGAGGAAACCACATCCATGATTTCCAAAAAGAGTTTGAAATGTGGATTCATCAGATCACAACAGACTTTTCCACTTTGCCTCAGTCCATTTCAGATGAGCTCGGCTTTAGAGAAGCTGGTGGTGGCTGGGGCAGTGTTTCTGTCTGTTGTTGATATCTGGCTTTGTCTTTGCATGGTAGAGTTTGAACTGTCTCTTGTAGATGTAGTGATGAACTGTGTTAACTGACAAAGGTTTTCTGAAGTGTTCCTGAGCCCACGTGCTAATATCCTTTAAACAATGATGTGAGTTTTTAATGCAGTGCTGCCTGAGGGGTCAAAGGTCACAGGCATTCAGCGTTGTTTTGGGGCCTTGCTGCTTACAGAGTTTTCTCTTGATTCTCTGATCTTGAATCTTAAAATCTTTAAACATTGTTCTGATACTTTTGGAGTATTTGCTCACGCAGTTGTTGATGAAGTGACGAACCTGGCTCCATCTTTGCTTGTGAAAGACTGAGCCTTTTGGGGATGCTCCTTTTATACCCAATCATGACACTCACCTGTTTCTAATGAAACTTTTCACCTGTGGCATGATCCAAACAGCTGCTTTTTCAGCATTCCTCAACTTTCACAGTGTGTTTCTATTTTTTTTAACGGCCATAATTTCTGATTGGTTTTCAGAAGAGGTTTTATAAGACAAAAAAGTGATTTCATCTAATTTAAAGAGGGGGTATTGTGCTTTTTAAGTGTTCCCCTGTGGTAGCTTTACATGATACAAATCTCTATCTTTCTCACACTGCTGTTTTAGTAAACCCTTATTTCAGTCCCCGTCTGAAACCCTGTTCTAGCTGCTGTCCCTTTAAGGCTTACCACTTGAAAACCCCCTTCCACTGATTGGTCAGCGCTCTGGACGCCTGTGGAAAACAGAACTATGGATAGACCTTGATGTTTGAGATTGCTCACATTAGGAAACAGTCTCTAGTGGACACTCCTCATAGTACAGAAGCTCCTTTTTTTCTTCTGTAGGGGCTAAATTCTGATCTCCCTTTCTCAGCCTGTGGTCGTAGATAAATGAGGTTTCCATCAAACAAGTGAAACAGACAATTACCTCTGCAAACATGGTAGGGAGAGTCAGCGTTGTGCTCTTCAGGGACATTAAGTCCCTCTTAAAGAGACGAGTGTTGAGTTACTATGACAGACTGAGATAAGGTCCCTTTAGCGCCGTTATTATAACATAAATGATCTCCTCGTGTCCACATCCTGGATCTCCTCACAGGCAGAATTTATGTGCAGACTTACACAGTTAATGAGTTTGATTTTGTCCTTTGAGCAAACACTTCTCTGACGTGATGAAAAGGACCGAAACCTCTCACAGGGATCTTAAGAGATTTTTTTTTCTTTTTTTGCTCGGGGTAAGGTTTGTGTGCAGAGCAAATGAATATTTAAATTCAGGACGTGAGTAACCTTCATTAAACTGTTTCTTTCATGAAACGGCCGCGGGGAAAAGAATTCATTCAAAAGATATATCATCTGTGGGTTTGTCAGAACATCTTTGTTTTGTTTGCTCACTATTAAACTGAGCTGTTGGATCACAACTTGTATTTAAGTGGATTTCATTCTTTTTGGGGCTTATTTAAGGATTTTTCCATTTTCACTGATTTAAAAAGTGCTGTTGTTTCTGTATTCTTTTTTTTCCCTTCTCCTGTATTTTGATACAAAATCAAACAGCTATTGCTCTATTCATATTATTCAGATTCTCTGAAGGTTTTCAGAAATCAAATAATTCATCTCAGTGATGATTCTTTATTTTGAGTTTTAAAGGCAGACTGCAAAAGGGCTACATCAGCATACAGTTGCACCGTTATCTATTACTGTTAAAGATTATCTAATTCTCTGTATCATTCACACACACAAAAAAAGCTCACAGGTCCTTGTGTAGCAGAGAACTATGGGAGTTACAGTACATTTGAAGATTTGTACCTGAAATCTGCTCAATGACTTGTTTGGAAATCCATCATTCCAACTCTGAGTCTCAATGTAAACATTTGCTCTTCCATTAAAGGGATTCTGAACATCTCATCTACCTAAACCTAAACTACAGTAGGTGAAATGGTTTTCTCTTCACAGCTGTACCTTATCAGGGTTCATTGGTGGAATTTCTGGCTTTATCAATGTGGTTGGGACCATCAGTTGTGTTGTGCAGAAGTCAGGTTAATACACAGCCAACAGCTCTATAGGACAACTGTTAAAATTCATATTATGGCAAAAACCAATCAGCTAACTAAAGAAAAAACAAGTGGCCATCATTACTGTGAGATGTAATAGTAAATCTTACTTAAAAAAAATAAAAGTTACCTTTACTTATTTTAGCTCACTCTGTTGAGTCTACTTACTTAAACTTAGTAAAGACAAGTTTCTTGTGTTGACTTTACTTGAAAAATTTAGGAAACCGATTGGCTCAAAATTTCCAAGTAAAGTTGACCACAAACTTGAAGTTGTTAAAGCTGAAAAGAACTAAGTTCTGACAACTCATGTCACGGCAGTAACCTATCAAATAAGTTGATAACCAAACCCTGTAACCGTGAGTGAGGAGGGCACACAGTGGACATGAGGCCCTGCTGTACATGGGTGAATCACACACGAGCTGCCTGTGCTCAGTGGTGTAGACAGACTGTCTGTGCACCAAGGCACTGACCGACCGACTGACTGGCTGTCGATGCTCTGTGGCATTGGCTGCCCGAGTACATGATTGGCAGCTTGAGTGGGCAAATGAAAATGCCTGTTTGAGTTAGAGGCTAATGCCCAGCATTCACAGGAATTTTCACCCATAATTTTACAGAAGAAAATGAAATTTATTGATGTCCTTGTCATCCAGTCTATGCTGTTGACAGCTGGACTAAGCCATGGAGCATAGACAGTCAGTCTGTACCAGGGCAAAGACAGCCTGTGTCACCTATGTGATGTATCCATGTACAGCAGGGTCTTATATCCACTCCCTGCCCTCCTCACTCATGGTCAACCTGAGGAATGATTTTGCATAAGTTACTCTGATAGAATTTATTTAAGTTCATTTGAGTACTGCAAACTCACAAAAAATAAGTTAATCAAATCTACTTTATCTGAGTTAACATAAATTACTTTTTGTAAGGCAGCAAGTTTGCATATTTTTTTTAAGTAAAGTCAACGTATTATAGTCTACAGTGCAAGAGTCACCTCTGCTTCTGTGGATAAGTTCATCCGAGTCACCAACCTCAGAAATCACAAGTTATCATCAGGTCAGATCAGAGACCAGATGAATGATACACAGAGTTTTAGCAGCAGAACAACTGTTAGGAGACTGCACGAATCAGGCCTTCATGGTCAAATACCTGGTAAGGAGAGGCAACAAGCAGAAGAAATTTGTTTGAAATTTGAGATCTTTGGTTGGGACCTGAACCCAATTGAGATGGTTTTGGGTGAGCTAGACCTCCTGAAGCTCATCCAGAATGTCAAGAGTGTACAAAGCAGTAATCAGAGCAAAGGGTGGATATTTTGAAAAAAAGAAAACAAACAAAAAA
This sequence comes from Thalassoma bifasciatum, assembly GCA_008086565.1. NCBI lineage: Eukaryota > Metazoa > Chordata > Actinopteri > Labriformes > Labridae > Thalassoma > Thalassoma bifasciatum. The sequence goes on along the minus strand of RPOG01005011.1, from coordinate 2,350 downwards.
AAAACTTGACTACAAAACATGTTTCACTTATTTCACCTTTTCTTTTAAGCACAGGGTTAACTCCACATGTGTTCATTCATAGTTTTGATGCCTTCAGTGAGAATCTACAATGTAAATAGTCATGAAAATAAAGAAAACTCATTGAATGAGAAGGTGTGTCCAATTTTTTGGCCCCCTCCAGTAGAATTTTCTGATTTGTTTGGCCTTTTCTCAGAAAATATGAATGATAACACAAAAACCTTTCTGTCACTCATGGTTAGGGGTTGGGCGAAGACATTTATCAACAAACAACTGTTTACTCTTTTTAAATCATAATGACAACAGAAACTTCAAAAATGACCCTGTTCATTTTTTATACACACACACTGATTACAAATAGATCACAGGTGAGGATGGTTACCTTTAGTAGACATTCAAACACATTTGTGTTCACTTTTGTGAATTTATCAGGCCAAAACCACCAGAGTTGTGTAAACGTCTTAACAGGGTCATTTTTGTAGTTTCTGTTGTCATTATGATTTAAAAAGAGTACAATTTTTTTTTTCAATAAATGTCTTCACCCAACCACTAACCATGAGTGACAGAAAGGATTTTGTGTTTTCATTCATATTTTCTGAGAAAAGGCCAAAAAATCAGAAATTCTGCTGGAGGGTGTAAACTTTTGGGCACAACTGTATTTATTTGAGAAAATGTTTTAAGTATATATAGATACTGATGTATATATACAGGCAAAACAGTCAAATCATTGTACATTTGGACTAAATTATCATACAAAAATGATAATTATCATGCACCTGGCAACCCTGCCAGGGTCACAAGTTTGACAAATGCCCAATAACAAGCGAGAAAAAATGTCCAATATCAACCACCATCTATTCATTATGACTTTTTAAACAGTGATTCAAAGGAGAATTGGTAAGAACTGAGAGTATCTAAGGAAAGATGTAAAAGCATCGTAGCTCTGCATGTAGCTTTTCCATTTATTTTAATGGTAATAAGTTATAAAAGTTGTCTCTAAATTGAATCTTTTATTCTTCTTTTTTCCCGCTGAGGTGTTTTTTATCTGGAGGCTGGTATCACCTTGATAATTTCACATTAGAAACATCTCAGCCCTGCATTTCTTTATTTGTTTATGTGAGTAATAAATATGTATGGTTTTATCAAATGTGCTCTATCTTCCACTGACTTTCAGACCCTTTCTGAAGCAATCACAGTCTGTAGGTTTATTTATTTCACATTTAAAATAATGGAAATTGTTACCATGTAATCAGAGATGCAGACTGGAGTCCTGGAGCGATGTCTCGCTCCTCTGTGTGGGAGACGAGAAAGGCAGAAAATAGGAACATTTATTGGAGTTATTGAATGAATGAAGAAAGTTAACATGTTCATGTTTATGCAGAAGTTTGAGGGTCGATAGCAGAGAACATCCAGTGTTTGTAATAATCAGTCGGTTTAAAGCAAAGCTGCTCATGTGGGACTTTGGGAAACAATTTTACACTTTGATATTTTTCATTTTTCATTTGCTTGTTTAATTTCCTTTAACCACTGCTGTTTTTCGCTCACAGAGCACAGAGTGGGAGTCACTGTGGGCTGTCCACAGAGGGCCGTGGTCACATTCATGCTTGAATATCCAACAGTCTAAATCGGGCTCGTTGTGAAGAATAATGAGGGTGAGAAGGAGAAAAGGTGCCTCTGATTATCTGGGGCATTATTTACCCTTGAATGCTGAATTTTTCCAACATTTTTCATTCTTTCAAGGGCAGGCCCGCTCACCCAAACAACCTTTAGAGGTCAGAGACACATTCAGCTGCATTATCAACCGAGTGTGAATGCAACATCCAATCCAAAAATAATGTAATGAGATCAGAGTTCAGGGATGCTTGAATAGAAATATTTAAAAAAAAAAAAAAAAAAGCTTCTAAATGAACAGGCGGAGTGGTTTCAGCAGAGGAGAATCCAACATGTGCATGAATATTCATCATTTTACATTAAAGTTTGAGAATTGGTGGGAGCAGTTATCTCTTTGTTTACTACTTGTCTCGTGGCCAACAACAGGTTTTGTTTCACTACAACAGATTCAGAGTGTGAGGAAGCTGGAGCAGACGGTGGTGGGAGGCTGACTCCAAAAAAAAAAAAAAAAAAAACTCCAAAGACTCAGAAATGTTTTACCTACACAGTACACGAGTTACAGAAGTGTTAAAAAACAGACAAAATAATCACAAAGTTAGGAATCTACCACTCATGGATTGAACACGAATCAGAGTATTGTGTAAAATCTTCACCTCCTTCTCTTTTTCAAAATAACCAGAGCAGACAAGGCCGTGTTTCACTGTGTCAGTAAACATCATCT
>RPOG01005010.1:0-37329 GCA_008086565.1 Thalassoma bifasciatum | reverse complement strand
CAGATTTGCAGACTGCAGAAGGCTAGAAGGGAACCATAACAATTTACTCTGCAGGCGTTAAAAATGTCCCAGCATTAGGAGGAAAAGAGCAGCCGTGAAATGATCATCTTGTGTCACATATTGTGTCAGGAGGAGGCTGGTCACTGAACGCAACACGACTTTGTGGCTACAGCCCAGCAGCTTGGACACTTTTTTTTCTACAGTTAGACAAGAGTGGAGGATGGAAAAGAGAGAACGGAGAAGGTGGTGATGCACTATTCACACTTTGACGATCCATGAGCAGGAGAGCACACAGATGAAGAGGTGGAGGAATAATCTGTAGCAAATGCTGCACTCACACACTCTGCATCCTGTGGTACAAGAACTAGAAGAGGGGAGGGGTTGAGGGGGTACAGATGGATGAGGAGGACATGGAGGAGATAGAGTGGCGAGGTGTGATGTTCGCTGACCCGAGCTTTTCAGTGACGCCATAAAGTTGGAGGCACGCTTCAACGGCTTTGATCGAGGAGAGAGATATAAGCTGTCCTTGGACATCGGCTCTGTGCGTCAGGCCTGAGAGTGGCGAGTTACGCACACACACACACACACACACACACACAGGGCACCGTCAGCAATACAGAGGGTCAAATAGGTCAAAGTTATATAACTGAGCCTGAGTATCCAGTACAAAAGCACGTCTGTTCACATTCACAGCCACAGTCACACTGATAACACACTGTTGGATTGTTGGGGATGTTTTCTTTGCATCACAGATTTTAAAAAGAGAGTCTCCTAAAGAAATCATTAATACTTGAAAGGATCAATGCTGCTTTTGAATCCATACAAGTACAAACAAGGTCAGCAGCCTGTTAGCCTATTAGCATGATGGTCTGAAACTGCTAACCTGTGGGTGGCAAAAACCAGCAAATGATTACTGCATTACAAATTCAAACAAAGTTAGGCATCACTTGAATACAATTAAGCATTCAGATTACAGAATGTTGGGGCATTTCACTTTGGGGCAGAACCAATGACTGTACAGCTCTGGAAAAAATTGAGAGACAACTGCAAATTTTTCTGTTTCTCTGATTTTGCTTTTTGTAGGTATTTGTTTGAGTGAAATGAACATTTTCGTTTTATTACATAAACTGCTAGCAACACCACTTCCAGATCCCAATTGTCATTTATAGCATTTATTTGCAGAAAATTAAAAATGGTCAGAATACCCCAAAAAATCCCACTGTTTTCAGACTTCAAATAATGCAAAAAAAACAAGTTAATATTCAATTTTAAATAATACACTACTAATGTTTTAACTTTGGAAGTATTCAGAAATCAATATTTGGTAGAATAACCCTGATTTGCAGCAACATCTCTCATGCATCTTGGCATGTTCTCCACCAGCTTCACAGAGGAGAGTTTTGACCACAGCAATGGTTTTTATACATTTCCTCCCTAATTAAGTTTTGTTTCAGGTGATCACCTCATCAGTGCCTTGTTAGGTAGAAACAGGTAGAAACAGGTGTGCTTGTGTTGGAATTCAACAGTCACTGCAATGGAATGACTGTCACTGTATGTAGAGATGCTGATTTCTGAAAATTTGCAGTGGTCTCTTAATTTTTTTCAGAGCTGTATAATCAGTGGACTCCATGACAGTCAGCTCTAACTGAAGCATCCACAAACGCTGCGACCCCTGTGACTTCTCAACATCAGTAACCTCCATCTAATAAAAGTGGCATCATTTCTAACAGCTACAATGTTGCTGTTTGTCCTCAAGTCAGCTAAGACCCTAATGTTGATTTGTACTTTCTGGGGTTTTTTTAATTAAGTGTCTAAGAGGTCTCCTTGACTTTTAGAGTAGGCTTCAAGTGGACACGTGTGGAACTGCACTTTGGAGCGTGATGCACTGGCTTCACTTTTTTAACACTTGAGGTTGGTAGCACGACAAAAACAAGAGAACGGCTGCAAATGACATGAATGTCAGAGTCTAGGGCTGCATAACAACAAATACCACCACTTTCAGGAAAAATGGCTACTAGGGTCACTATTTGTACCAACAAAACAGCCACTAGGAGGTATCAAAACACTGCTGGAACATAGGAATCTGAGGCAGGTTGATTCATAAGCAACTCCTTTTGAAATTCTGTTTCCCTTTCTTAATTCAAGTTGATTGATTATAACAGCAACTGATCCATCACAGTGACTCCACGGTTAAGCTAATATAAGCCCACCCTGTGGTGATGTGTTTTTTCATGATACATTTTCTCTTAATGACATTAAACAATATCATGCGGCGCAAAAGTTGAACACAGCAGAGAGGGACGAGGCTACAGGAGAACTTTTGGGTCTTTCTGAAAAATACACTGAATCTGCCATGTCTTGTTTGCTGTGTTTACCTGTTGGTTGCTCAAAGGTTCTAGTGTACCAGCTCTTTGTGGATACTTCAGGGGAAACAGGGAGGCCAAAAGGGGCCCAAAGCTCAGTTGTGCCCCTGGGCCCCCCAGTGGATTCATACAACCCTGATTCTAGTAAACACACAAACAGATGGAGGACAAACCAGGGCATGGTTTAGATGTTGACAGCTGTTAGCTAGCAGGTACTAATGCTTGAGAGGCACATGTATAATGCATAGCTTGGAACCGTGTTTATATTTCCATTTTATTTTTGAGGCAAAACTTTACTTAAGATGTCCTTGTACACACCTTAAGAGAACAAAATGTGTTTGTAGCACAGAATGCCACGTTTTCATGAATGTAGAATTATGTGCCTGTGATAATCTTGGAAGTCAAAGGCAACTTTGCAGCTGAAAACTATCACAGAAAATAAGACAAGTTCTTTTTTCACTATTCCTCAAAATGTCAATAGCATGACAGTGATGTTTTTTTTCTTTCCGTAAATTAAAGCGATGAAATCAACATCACTGAGTCACAAGTTCTCCAGACTCTCAGTAAACATGCAGCCTGTTATGCTTTAAACTGGGCACAGAGCCGTGCAGAAAGCAAACTGTGGAGATGATGTTTATGGGTTTTCTCCTTGAAACAGAAAAGCTTCTTATCGAGCATTGTCCCTGCATGACTTGGCAGAATGTGAGAGGAGCTGTCAGTCAGCCAGGTGTGTACTGAAAGAGCCTCCATGGGGGGCCGCGGTGAGGACACAGGTAAAGCACAGGGAGCCCCTTAAGTGTCTTACTCAAGGTGGAGAGAGATTGGAGGAAAAGGAGAGAGGAGAAAGAAAATGAGGGGGATGAGGAGGAGGAGGAGGAGGTTATCACTTCTATCTCCTGCTCATGTCGGTGTGAAGGGAGTCGCTGAAAACAGATGACCTACATTTTCTTTGAGACAGACTCCTGCTGCGAGGCCTCCCTGGATCCAGAAAAAGATGGAGTGAAGTATGGAGAGGCAGAGAAAAAAACAGAGTCAGAGGTATAGATAGACAGAAACAGGCACTCCTCCAGTTTGACAAGGCAGACATGAAAAGGTAAGAGACGCAAGCAGACAAAAGGAGAGTGGGAAAGTTTTGACGGTAATCCTCTTCGACTCTGCCTTGCTTCCCTCTCAAGTGGTTATATAAAACACATCTAGAATTCTGTTCTGTGCACTTCAAAGAGCCTGCACCGCTTTGCAATCTGCATATATGATGCGTCCAGGGAACAGCAGCAAGGAGTGTGTGTATGAGTCTGTGTGTGTGTGTGTGTGTGTGTCTGGGAGGAATGTTTGAGTCAAAAATAAGCCTCTTTGGAGAGTCTTTAGATTACTTTGTGTTTAGATGAGCCACTTGGATCAATGACTGCTTAAGACTTCAAAGGAAAACATTTGCTTCATCTCAATGTGTAAACAGAGCTTAAATCATTAGAAACAAAGAGCAATTTAGTTCAATCGACATGAATCTACACGCTTTTTTAAGGTAAAAAGGCTGAGAAGTGCACTGTAATGCGTCATCTTGACCCGAGGTTAAATACATGAATCTACATAAGAAGAAATTAGAGTCTGACTCACAAGTGTGGGTGCTGTCATAGAAATAATGTGGCTTCAAATAGAGTCATCTTACTGGAGATGAAGGCTTCTTAATTCCTGGTTTGCTGCTCCACTGCTGCCACCTAGTGCTGACAAAGAGAAATACAAATTGAGTGAGATTATCTCAGGCTGTTAAGATTGCTGCTAACATCAGTGAGAGTAAGTAACATTTTTCAGCATCTAGAGCTCTTTTTTTTCCTCAAAGATTTTAAAAAGGAAGACAAGATATACAAAGCAAGACATAAGGGCCATAAATTTGAAGTGCAAATTTCATTTAGGCTGTTGAACTTGTAGGTAGCCTTAGTAAAGTGAATGAACGTTTGTCTTGGAAGAGAAAGTCTATGTTTAAAATTAGATACCATAAAATAAGATAATATAAGATACTTTATTCATCCCACCAGGGGAAATCCACAGTCACAGCAGCAATGCAGTGCTGCTGCAACAAGCTGCCACTGAGTCACTGATTAGTTAAGCAAATTCAAATGAGATGAAGCAGGCTGTTATTTGTAGAAACCTGGTCCCTACAGCTTGTCCATAATTCTGTTTCCTGTCCACTCACACAGGTGAAATCCTGCAAACGTGGTGTTATGTCTTCATTCTTGTGTTAATGACTTCTTTTGTAAAACATGTTGGTTGTACATCTGTAGAGTTTGTCTCACTGTGTGAACATTTCTTCTACCTCACACTTGCTTTGGCAATAACAAACGTGTTTGTTTGTCACACCAATAAAGCTTCTTTGATACTCAACTTAACTCAATTCAACTACATCTCTCTCAAATTGCAGTAACAAATACCCATCTATTTGTTACTGCCCCGCCCCCTGCATAGGCGATCGTCGGATCGACAGGGATACGTTTAAACACGTGATCCCTCGGCCCGTCATTGTTATCATACCCATAAACAATGACGGGGCGAGGGATCACGTGTTCAACGTATCCCTATCGTCCAGTATGACTTGCATACGACGACAAAAACCCCAGGGTAGCCAACCATCGAGCCCGCCCCGCTCGGTCACTTTGACTTCCCCAAATTCATCTCCGTAGAGGCCAGGGGTTTAGCTCAGGGACGAGCACGGCTCCTATTTATAGTTCCTCTGGAGGACTCTACTGTCATGACATCACAGCACAACATGAAGGAATCTCTGAAGCTGCTTCCTCCTCCTCTTGTGATGTCACTGTGATGTCACTATGATGTCACTGTGATGTCACCCATTGTGATGCATTTTGAAAATCCTTTTCTCATGTACAGAAAACTGCATTTGAAAATTCTCATTGAACATTGATTAATTAGGCCAATTCAAATAAAACTGGGTATGCTTGTGTTAGCCAAAAAATTTCAGACTTGTAAGTCAAAGTAGGCGGCGGGGCTAGTGTTTTTAGCTAATGCTAAATGCTACCAACATGCTAGCAATTTTTGAGCGGCAGAATCATAAATTTTTCTCATTCCTCTGAGGGGGTGGAGCATAGTGCCGTGCTCTTTTTTTCAAGGGAAAGGCATGAAATTTGGGTTAAAGCGGCACAAACAAACGATAATAATAATCCTTATGATTTCAAGAGGGCCTTCACCCGCCTGATGTTACTGATCTTATTTACATGTCAGGAACTTATTCTGTCTCCACATGTTCTCAAGGCTTGAGCTTTGAATCAATATGTAAACAAAAATAACCAACAAACATACACACACACACACACACACACACACACACACACACACACACACACACACAAACACACATTCAAGTTATCCAACACAAATGTTACACATCTTTTTTTTGATAACAGACACTGAGTACTGAACATAAATGTAAAATAATCTGCACATGTTGTGATTTTATTGTTGACACTTAAAAAGTTGATTTTCTCAAATTGATCATATTTTAAATACTCAACAAAGAAGTTTGTCTTCATTCTTGTTTTTATGTTTATTGATCTTATTTATATGTCAGCAACTTATTCTGTCTCCACAGGTTCTTATGACTTGAGCTTTGAATCAACAAGGTAAAAAAAACTCACACACACAAACACACACACAAAAACACACGTACACACACACAGCCAAGTTCTCTAACACAAAAGTTATCCACTACTTTTTCAGTAACGGAAACTGAACACTTAACATAAACGTAAAATTCTCTGCACACTTTGTTTGTCCAGTGTTAACACTTTTAAGGTTGATTTTCTCAAATCTGTCATAATCTGAATACACAACAAGAAAGTTTATCTTCATTCTTGTGTTAATGACTTCTTTTGTAAAACATGCTGGTTGTACATCTGTAGAGTTTGTCTCACTGTGTGAACATTTCTTCTACCTCACACTTGCTTTGGCAATGACAAACATGTTTGTTTGTCACACCAATAAAGCTTCTTTGATTGAGTTGAATTGAGTTAAGTTGATGTAGAGAGAGTTTAACGTCATTGTTTATGGGTAGATAAACAATGACGGGGCGGGGGACGTATCCCGATCGTCGGATCAACAGGGATACGTTTAAACACGTGATCCCTCGGCCCGTCATTGTTATCATACCCATAAACAATGACGGGGCGAGGGATCACGTGTTCAACGTATCCCTGTCGTCCAGTATGACTTGCATACGACGACAAAAACCCCAGGGTAGCCAACCATCGAGCCCGCCCCGCTCGGTCACTTTGACTTCCCCAAATTCATCTCCGTAGAGGCCAGGGGTTTAGCTCAGGGACGAGCACGGCTCCTATTTATAGTTCCTCTGGAGGACTCTACTGTCATGACATCACAGCACAACATGAAGGAGTCTCTCATCTGATTTTTAAACATGAATGANCTAACACAAAAGTTATCCACTACTTTTTTCAGTAACGGAAACTGAACACTTAACATAAATGTAAAATTCTCTGCACACTTTGTTTGTCCAGTGTTAACACTTTTAAGGTTGATTTTCTCAAATCTGTCATATTCTGAATAAGCAACAAGAAAGTTTATCTTCATTCTTGTGTTAATGACTTCTTTTGTAAAACATGCTGGTTGTACATCTGTAGAGTTTGTCTCACTGTGTGAACATTTCTTCTACCTCACACTTGCTTTGGCAATAACAAACGTGTTTGTTTGTCACACCAATAAAGCTTCTTTGATTGAGTTGAATTGAGTTAAGTTGATGTAGAGAGAGTTTAACGTCATTGTTTATGGGTAGATAAACAATGACGGGGCGGGGGACGTATCCCGATCGTCGGATCGACAGGGATACGTTTAAACACGTGATCCCTCGGCCCGTCATTGTTATCATACCCATAAACAATGACGGGGCGAGGGATCACGTGTTCAACGTATCCCTGCCGTCCAGTATGACTTGCATACGACGACAAAAACCCCAGGGTAGCCAACCATCGAGCCCGCCCCGCTCGGTCACTTTGACTTCCCCAAATTCATCTCCGTAGAGGCCAGGGGTTTAGCTCAGGGACGAGCACGGCTCCTATTTATTGTTCCTCTGGAGGACTCTACTGTCATGACATCACAGCACAACATGAAGGAGTCTCTCATCTGATTTTTAAACATGAATGACCTCTTGTGAGGTCACAATGATGTCACTGTGATGTCACAATGATGTCACTATGATGTCACCCATTGTGATGTATTTTTTCTCATGTACAGAAAATTGCATTTGAAAATTCTCATTGAACATTGATTAATTAGGCCAATTCAAATGAAACTAGGTATGCTTGTGTTTGCCAAAAAATGTCAGACTTGTAAGTCAAAGTAGGCAGCGGGGCTAGTGTTTTCAGCTAATGCTAAATGCTACCAACATGCTAGCATTTTTTGAGCGGCAGAATCATAAATTTTTCTCATTCCTCTGAGGGGGTGGAGCATAGTGCCGTGCTCTTTTTTTCAAGGGAAAGGCACGCAATTTGGGTTAAATGGGCACAAACAAACAATAATAATAATCTTTATGATTTCAAGAGGGCCTTCACCCGCCTGATGTTACTGATCTTATTTACATGTCAAAAACTTATTCTGTCTCCACATGTTCTCAAGGCTGGAGCTTTGACTCAACAAGTTAAAAAAAATAACCAACAAACACACACACACACACACACAAACACAAAAACACATTCAAGTTATCCAACACAAATGTTACACGTCTTTTTTTTGATAACAGACACTGAATACTGACCATAAATGTTAAATAATCTGCACACGTTATTTTATTGTTGACACTTAAAAAGTTGATTTTCTCAAATTGATCATATTTTGAATACTCAACAAAGAAGTTTGTCTTCATTCTTGTTTTTTTGTTTATTGATTTTTTTTTTTTTTTTTTTTACCTTGTCCTGTTCAGCATCACGACAACAGAATTGTGGTCCGGCTGCCGTATTTTGCAGAACACATTTTACTTTGCCAAGAGGAGCCGTTTGTGTAAAACGCTCCCCTTGAGATTTAAATGATATTTTTAGTACTGTTTTGTAATTTATTTTTTCTGTACATTGCCAAGGTTAAAGGTTACTGCCTGAACGGACTAAGGTGAAAACAGATGAGGGATAGTGACAGAGGGAAAGAGCAGACAGAGAGGGAGAGATAAACAATAAAACAACAGAAGAGAACAACCACAACAACTGGACGAGTGAATGCAGACAGGGGATCCAAAACCAGCAGCTGATCCTGCAAGAAAAAAAACAAGGGGAGAAAAAGAGAGACAGCAGACAAAAACAGAATAGAAGGAAACACAGTATCCCGAGGTCTTTGACACCACAATCTCTAGGAGCACCTGTGAAGAGATGAACTGGGGAGATCATGAGAATCAATGAGCACAGCAATAACAAATATAAATCTATATGCACAGGAACATATGTATACACATATACTTACCTACACAAGCAGCTGCGTGGGTGTGAATGCAGATTATAAGAGTTGAGTTATGTTTGGTCTTGAGTGATCATGCCAGGGAGTGAACATGCAGGTGTAGCCCTGCTGCCTCCAAGGACCGGATACACACCTAGAGGGCCCCCAGCGCCGGGCAACCGACAGCTATGACAGAGCGCAGAGCCCAGCCAGACCATCCCGGAGACAGCTACGCTATTGATCTTATTTTAATGTCAGCAACTTATTCTGTCTCCACAGGAAAGTCTATCTTCATTCTTGTGTTAATGACTTCTTTTGTAAAACATGCTGGTTGTACATCTGTAGAGTTTGTCTCACTGTGTGAACATTTCTTCTACCTCACACTTGCTTTGGCAATAACAAACGTGTTTGTTTGTCACACCAATAAAGCTTCTTTGATTGAGTTGAATTGAGTTAAGTTGATGTAGAGAGAGTTTAACGTCATTGTTTATGGGTAGATAAACAATGACGGGGCGGGGGACGTATCCCGATCGTCGGATCGACAGGGATACGTTTAAACACGTGATCCCTCGGCCCGTCATTGTTATCATACCCATAAACAATGACGAGGCGAGGGATCACGTGTTCAACGTATCCCTGTCGTCCAGTATGACTTGCATACGACGACAAAAACCCCAGGGTAGCCAACCATCGAGCCCGCCCCGCTCGGTCACTTTGACTTCCCCAAATTCATCTCCGTAGAGGCCAGGGGTTTAGCTCAGGGACGAGCACGGCTCCTATTTATAGTTCCTCTGGAGGACTCTACTGTCATGACATCACAGCACAACATGAAGGAGTCTCTGAAGCTGCTTCCTCTTCCTCTTGTGATGTCACTGTGATGTCACTATGATGTCACTTTGATGTCACTGCCCATTCACAGATGTACAACCAGCAAGGATTAATTTTCTTCCTGCTCATTTAAACTATGACAAAATTACGGAAATCAACTCAAAACGAAATTACAAAGTGTACGGCGTAGTTTGCATTTACAGTTGTGCCCAAAAGTTTACACCCCCCAGAAGAATTTTTGAATTTTGGCCTTTTCTCAGAAAATATGAATGATCAGACAAAATCCTTGCTGTCTTTCATGGTTTGTTGATGGGTGAAGACATTTATTGAAAAAAAAAAAAAGTTTACTCTTTTTGAGACCAAAACTAAACTTTTTGGCCACAAACATAAACGTTACATTTGGAGAGGAGTCAACAAGGCCTATGATGAAAGTTACACCATTCCTACTGTGAAACATGGAGGTGGATCACTGATGTTTTGGGGATGTGTGAGCTACAAAGGCTCAGGAAACTTGGTCCAAACTGATGGAGAGATGAATGCAGCATGTTATCAGAAAATACTGGAGGGAAATTTACATCCATCAGCCCAGAAGCTGCACATGAGACGTACTTGGACGTTCCAACATGACAACGATCCAAAACACACGTCCAGATCAACCTACCATTGGCTACGGCAGAAGAAAGTGAAGGTTATAAAGTGGCCATCTCAGTCTCCTGACCTTGATATCATCGATCCAGTGGGGGGAGACCTCAAACCTGCAGTTCACGCAAGACAGCTCAGGAATTTAGAGGACCTGGAGGCTTTTTGCCAAGAAGAATGGGCAGTTTTACCATCTGAGGAAATAAAGACCCTCACCCACAACGACCACAAAGAATTTCAAGCTGTTATTGATGTTAAAGGGGGAAATACAAGTTATGAAAAACTGGGGGGTGTAAACTTTTGAACAGGGTCATTTTTGAAGTTTCTGTTGTCATTATGATTTAAAAAGAGTAAATTATTTTTTTTCAATAAATGTCTTCACCCAACCACTAACCATGAGTGATAAAAAGCATTTTGTGTTATCATTCATATTTTCTGAGAAAAGGCCAAAAAAATCAGAAATTCTGCTGGTGGGTGTAAACTTTGAGGCACAACTGTATGCGTAAATGTTTAGGGTTTTGATGTTTAAAAAGTTGACTGCTTTTTTATCCCATGACCCGAGTAGAGAGGGAATCAGGGAAAGGAGATGTAATGAACACTGACAGCAGGAACATCAAACTTTCCACAGCCATGAGGATCTGCTTTAAATCAACAGAAGGGTCTGTTCTGCAGCAGATTCTTCTGACCTGAGGGACATTTTATCAGTCAGTTAAATGTGTGTTTGAGTTAGCAGTGAGGGTGTGACACCGAGCAGATCACTTCTGTGCGTGCCTTGGCTCCATCAGCTCAACATGTCAGCGCCCTGTAAGACTGGGCTGTGGGTTCACATCACACAGTAGGAGGGGAATGAAATGTGCTGTCAATATCTGTAATGAAGTGAACATGACCCCTTTAATAAAGACAAGGGGGAATAATTGTGTAGTCAAAAGATGATGACAGACTTATCATTTTTTTCTTTTTATTTAAAAAAACTCAAAATCTAAAAATAAACATGTTCTTTCATTAGAAATGGCACCGTAGGACAAAGTCTCTCAGAAGGATGATGTCACAAATCCTGCTCTGACACAAACAGTTTAAACAGAGATTTTACCTCATCACAGAAAAAGTTCCTCTTCAGCACACAAGTGTCAAAGCAGTCACCTTCAGTCCCACTCAACACAAACATCTGAGTGAAGAGACATTTTTCAGCTGAGGGGGGCTTTAAAATGACACTCTTTTTTTTTTACAGGTGAATAAAACAGATTTGATGTGAGCTGCTTACACCACCCACGAACATTTCAACAATTCATGTGTTTCCTCCAAGGCATCTGAATGTAAAAATAAAACTTAATGATGGGAATAACATTTCATGTATTCATGAAAATAGGTTAAGAATACCTCCAAGCCATGCCTCAGCAGACATTTTCCGCATGGGTGTGTTTTATGTTGACAAGTGTTTTTTTTTTAATTTAACAGTTTAATATGCTAGACATATCAAAAAAGTGAAAAAAAGACATTCATCCCTAAAGGATGAACAAGCAGTTTCATGTTGAGCAGCCTACACAGCCACACATTTGAAAAATGCCACTCAGCCTGTTTGAGACGTGCTGTTGGACAGAGCACTGTTTACTGAAACAGTCCGAGCATCCTCAAACAAACAGCGTGGGAAGTGAAGCTGATCACTCTTTGACTTTGAACTCATCTCCAGAGCAGTTGAGAAACTGTTGCATTCAAAGCAGAAATATCCATCACAGGAGTTACATTAAAAAAAAAAATTCAGCCTATAAGTCATGTTATGAAATGAAATGTGTGAGCACTTTTAACACCGGTGAAACTTCAAGCACAAGAATAAAGAACATTCATCATAAAAAGAAGTTCACAAGTTCACAGGGTACATCCATTCATTTGTGATGATCACATAAAAGATAAAACTAGAGAAACCTGTCCCAGAAACTGAGGTACAGTTTCTGTTTTATGATCACTTGTTTTAGATAACAGAAATGATCGTACGAGGTCACCGTCCTCGCTTAAAGTCTTGTTCTAATGCAGCACAGTTTAGAAATGAGTCAAAAGGTTATAACTAATAACTTAATCAATGGATAATCTTTCACAAAGACTCTCCATGGATTAGTTTCACACCATTAATAGGATCAACTTTTGTTGCAAAAGTGAGGAAAAAGTTTTACCTCAGACTAATGTTCTGATATTGCAGTTAGAGAGTTAAGTCCATTTGTTCGACAGCCTTTTTCCACAACTTAAGGTCAAACTTAAAGGCTTTAGTTACAACATGTGGACATTTTATAAAGTATGGTACTGTACGGTGAAAGAAAACAATTACAACACTGATAATGTAAGTCTCACACACTGCAGCTGGTAATTCTGGTACATAATTATAAATAATACAAAAAGAAATAAGATTAAAGTATTCTTTTAAAAAAGTTGAATAGGTTTGAGTCCTTAAAGACTAAAATGAGTAATACTTGGGTTCCAGCCCAATGTTTTCCTTTGTTGCAGCATCTGATGAAAAAGTCTTCTTTGGCACATTAAACTACAACCTGAAATTTATGTGTATACATCCTTATAACTGTTAGAACAGGTAACTAAATAGTTAAGTGTCTCAAATGGTGACTCAGCAAAATTCAGGATGTAATATTTAATGGTTCAATACATAAAGAATTAAAATGTAAATTGTCTTCACTCAGGTATAATTTAGATGTGAGTACATTTCAGGTGTGTACATTTCATTCCACACAGAAGCATTTGTTTATGACATTATTACTTCCTTTACCAACCAGAATGACTGTGATTTTAACAAGAATCTGAAGCTTCATATTCAAGTCAAACTTGAAAAGGCAGGGCTCCTGTCTGCCATCCAAAACAAACTTAGGGAGATTGCCAGGTGCCAGAAGTGTGCGGCTCCTTTTCAGGTTTAACGTGTTTATAACACTTCAGATACTTCTTAAAACCCCAATTCATTCTGGTAGGAGAGGAAGTACTAACATCATAAACCAACGCTTCCGTGTAGAATCGGCATCACATGCAATTTTGGGTACTTTGATGTGATTTTTATATTTTTAAATGGTATTATAAATGGTCATTTGTTTAATAATAAAATCTCTTACTCTGTACTGCCAAATCATGATTTAAGGGGGTGTTGCTGATCATATATATCATTGCTCCTTGGTCTGAAACAAGTCTTTCTCTGCCCAGAATCAAAATCATGGACTTTACACTTGGACCATCAATTCAACCTGAGTTTAATTCCTGTTCTGTCACCTTTGTTATGGACTGGCATGGACTCTGATTTTACCTCTTTGGACATTTGTTTGTTTGGTTATTTTTTTCTGTCTGTATCTTGTTTTATTTGTATTGTTAAACAGGTATAAATAGAATTTATTATTATTATTATTATTATTATTATTATTATTATTGTTGTTGTTGTTGCTGTTATTATTATTATTATTATTGTTGTTGTTGTTGTTGTTGCTGTTATTATTATAAAATCTCAAAATTTTTTAATTTTACAAATTTCTTTAACATGAAAACTCTTAACTAAAATCAACTATAACTTAATACTTTAATATCTAATTCTTAATAATAAACAAATTAAAACCCAGTGCTACGTACTCTATGCCCAAGTCTGGTATAAAAAATCACCTACTCTTCCTCTCCCTCCCTCACAGTCACAAGGATGTGTTTAGGTGTTGAAACATGGAGTTGATTTTACATGAATGGGTACTCAGTGCTACAGACTAAAGTCAGTCCAAACCTATAAAAGTGCAGGAGTTGGTACCCATCACTAAACCTGGGTTAAGACATTTTACATTTCAATTCAAATCAATCATTTAATAAATCATGAAGTATGTCATCCTGAGTTTTGCTGGGTCACCCTTTGACTGACTTCCTTGAAGAATGGGACAAAGATTTAAACCTTTTTCTGAATGATGAATGAATTTGAAGCTTCACTTTGCAGCACATTAGTCTGACTTCGCTCAAAGGTGATAAAAATAACACGATACGTGACAGTAGTTTTGAACTTCACTAATTTCAAAACAAGAGTTGGCTGATTCATTTGAAGTCTTGTTGTTGTGTCTTTATCAAGAATGTACACATTTCTCTTATCAGCTCCAACCAAAGGTTAGTTCCCTCTTGCGTTGATTGTGCTCTGCAGTGGAAAAGACCAAACATGTCACTAACACGTCTGCTGTTTAAAGCCTTTGATCTCATCTTTCATCTCCCAATTTCTGTCTCAGGAGTCCACTCTTTTAAAAAGAAAACCTTCTTTACATCACTAGAATAAAACAACGTAAACACAAAAATCCTGAAAAGAAATGATAGCAGCATATTTGAGACAGCCCCTCTCACACCATGAGGGTCTTGGTGCTCACGTATTTTCCTTTGGACCTGTGTCCAAAGACCTTCCTGCTGGCGCTGCTCCTCACAGACCCCCCCTTCAGCCTCATACTGCTGGGTAAACTCCCCGACATCACCTTCATAGGTGGTTTCTCGTCTATCTCGGCCTCAGCTTGCTTTAAGTTCAGAGGGTTCTCACAGGTGCAGTAGTGCTCCAGGTCTCGGGGGGGCTGGCTGGTGCAGAACCACTTGATGGAGCTGTAGAGAAGCTCTGCACAGCTGGAGACGGCTGCTATCACTCCAACGATGAAGTAGAAGCAGAGGAAGACGGTTTTCTCTGCGGGGCGGGAGGTGAAGCAGTCCACGGTGTAAGGGCAGGGGAAGCGGCTGCAGGGGAACTGCGCCTCCACCTTAAAGCCGTAGAGAAACCACTGTCCTACAAGAAAGCCCACCTCTGCCAGCATCCTGAAGGCCACGTTGACGATGTAAAACCTCCTGAAGTGACGTTCATCTCTGGAGATCTGGCTGCTGTTCTGGCTGAATTTGGAGTTGTTGTTCCTTTTGCTGCTGTGATGCATGGCGTACATGACAAAAACCAGAGACGGCGTGGCGATGAGGACGATGTGGAACACCCAGAATCTGTACTGGGAGATTGGAAAGGCCATGTCATAGCAGACCTGTTTGCAGCCTGGTTGGAGCGTGTTACAGGCAAACTCTTCCTGCTCATCTTCAAAGAGGTCGCTGGCTACAGTCCCCAGGATCAGAATCCGAAACACGAGCATGAGAAGGAGCCAGAAACGACCCAGCATTGGGGAGTGGGCCTGGAGGCTGTCGAAGAGCCCCCCGAGGAAGCCCCATTCACCCATGACTGCAAAGATAGGACTTCTTCAAAGGAGGGAAGACTGTTCAACCTGTGCTTCTCAAGAAGTGAGCTGTATCTGATTAGAAAGGAAAACTAAAGTCTGATTTTATGAATGCATGGTCTCCTTCAAACGTGCCAATCTTCATTTTACAGTCTTGGCGAGCGGCCAAGAACCTGAAATCAAAGAGAAAACCTGGGTTTGAGCACCTTTGACCTCTGACTCAAGGAATAAAACAATAATTTGAGTTTATATACAACCAGCTTTTAACAGATAAGAATGGGACAACATTATGGGAAAAACAGTTCAGTTTCAATTTGAGTTATAGAAATCACTATTCAGCACATTCCTGTAAGGGTTCAGTGGATGGCAGGATGTTTGTTATTCTCCACACATCTGAACACTGAATGCAGCTGTAGTCAGAAATGAGTCTTATATGTGGGTCCGTGAACTGGTTGAGCTACTTGTCAGTCTTGAACTTCACTCAAAGCAACATTTGAGGTGAGAAACTTGAAACAAAACAGGTTAAGACAAAGGATTTCACTTACCTGATTTACCTCTTTGTGTTTGTCTTCCTCACTCAAAAATTGCCTCCAACCAAAGGGAAATATAAACAATGTCCACGGCCAGCGTGCCCACACCAGTCTCTAATCCTCTCCCTGCTTGTGATTGAGGTTTTACCAGTGCTTATGATTGAAAAGGGCGGCAACGCTTTGAGGAAATTCCTGTTACGTCTTAATCTGCAGCCATCAAGAGTCCCGGACAGAAGAGATGTTTACCCGAGAGAGGCAAAGTCTTGATGAGCATTTCAAAGAGCTTCCTGTACCACCAGTTCCCCAAGTCCTAACGGGGCATTAAGCACATGCAACCTGCACACACAGCAGAATGTGATACAGCACGCTTCATTCAGTCAAACATTAAGATATATAAAACAATATTCAGCTGAAATCTGCCAGCACTTATGTCATTCTGATCCAGTTTATTGTTATAGGTAGTTAAAAATCTTTATAATCAAAAACTTCACTTTGAGTTCATGTGTTCAAATGTCTCTGGACATGTCATGAATTTGTCCTGTTTAGAATTAGTTATTCAGAAATGTGATCTGGAACAAAATGATCTGGATTTGGAATTCCTATGTATTGATTTTCAGGATCAAGTAATCCACAACATTGGGTCAAATCACTCTGATATAGACACACAGATTATAATTTGGATTGCAAGTGCTCTGAATGGGAGACATATAACAATACAGACTACCAGCTCTGGAAAGAATAACAGGTACAGGAGCCAATATGGACTCGATTTTAAGATTCTTTGACTTGTTTTTACATGTCTTAATGGTCTTAGCCTTCTTATCTTTCAGAACAGCTTTTACCCTACAAACCTTGTGCTCCTCTGGCAGCAGACTCCCAGTTATTCCAAAAGTCAGAACACACACATACACAAGGTGAGGCCACGTTTCATTACTACAGAACAGTCTGCCAGAGGAGCTCAGGGCCACAGAGAAAGTTCAGGTTTTTAAGAGCAGGATCAAGACCCATCTTTTCAGCTTAGCTTTTAGTTAATATTTATTTGTTTTGTCTTCATTTGTTCCTATGGCTTACTCATTTTGTCTTATTTATTTGTGAATTTAATTATCTCTTTTGTTCATTTACTTTTTGACCTTTTCTCCTTTTATTTTGTTTTATCCTTGTATCATTTTTAGAATCCCCAGTATTTCCTCTGAGGAGCCCTCTGCACCTGGAGTAGTGGTTGGCTGTGGTCACATGGTTCCTGATGGAGGTTGGCGTCTACTGCACCTCTCCACTGGGCCCTGTGTCTGTGGGTGGGGGGGGGTGGGGGGGGGCCTCTCTGCTCCTAGTGCAGACGGCTCCTCTGATGATGCCTCTTCAACGGGTCCATCTGTACTCAGCCTCATGTACATTGGTGTGTGTGTGTGTGTGTATGTCTGTGGGTTTTTGTGAGATTGTGTGAGTGTGTGGGGTGGGGGTGAGTGGGTCGGGGGTCATGTGGGAAATTGGATGTAAAGCACTAGTGCTACGTTTATTGCATGAAAAGTGCCTTACAAACAAAGTTCTGATTGAATTAAACTGTTTCCGATTTTGAGATAAAACACAAAAATGACATCAACATTTGCACTATATCTGTATCTTGCAAATAAAATCCGGTCCTGTCTTCACCTGCTGCACACAGAATGACAAAGTCTAAGTCTGAGGTCCACTTCCATTTATAAATTCGTTTATGACCCCTCATCTGAACCTAGCTCAAATTGCAATGCTTTAAATTTGTAGATTTAAACCACTGATGCTCTAATTTGATCATCGTAGCCAAACGTGTATTATTTGTGTTCTACCTTGTAACCATGAACTGTGAATGAAGCTGAATGAAAATCCCAACACATGTGGTTTACAATTTACAAAACAGGTAAGCTTTATTTTTCTAAATACAATAAGAACAGCCATTGAAATATTTACATGACAAAACAACAAACACAAATACAATCAACATGGAAAAAAGGTTAGGAGGAACACTAAAGCTGCACTCAGGTGTTATGAGGTCCAAGCAGGTGATGAAAGAAAAAGATACATTCCTGCCTCTTGACAGACAAGTGAAGCTCAAAATACAATGAATTTTTTTTTTTATTAGCAGGTTGAGGGTTGAACGTCTCTAGTGATAAAAGTAGAAGATAAGTAAATCAACTCACTAACTATAAAAATACTCGTCAGGTGGAAACAGACTCGCTGTCATGTTTTAGTCGGAGTCGGAGTCAGAGTCTAAAGTGTAGGTCACAGGTTTGCGACTGCGGGATGGCTTGTCCCGTGGCGCCACGGCAACTGGAGGGGCATCATCTGAATCCCCCAGACCTGAAATGATGAAGCTGTCGTCTTCATCCCACTTCTTTGTTTTCTACAAGAAAAGATAAAATATTCAGTAATGATAATCCCAGAGTGACTCACATTTTGTTAGCGATCTTTCTGACCTTACGTTTAAACTAACCTTGCCAGCAGTGGTTGTTTTGCCCTTGAGGCGAGACATGAGGTCATCGGAGCTGCTGTCAGAGTCGATATTGATGGTCTGTTTGCGTTTGAGGACGGGTTTGGACTTTTTAGCTTTACTCTCAGAGTCACTGGAGTCAAATGTAGGCGCCTTCTTTGTGGTGGTTTTGGACTTTGTCAGAGCGTCCAGGATCGACGGCTGATTCACATCTACAAGATATAAGAATTTAACTCCCAATAATCCAATATCTTTGTCTTTAATGTTAAAATAAGTGCAACTAACATCAACATCATTGTTACTTGAATCATGAGCCACACTGTCTCTTATTCAGTACCTGCAGCCTTCTTCTTGGAAGCAGCAGTTTTCTTGGGTGCTGTCTCTTTGGTTTTGCGTTGAACAGGAGCCTTGGGTGCAGGTGCCAGATCATCTGACTGAGCTGCAGGAAACCACAAACAACAGAAACCTCACACTCATGGTCAAAGTTCCCCCAAACTCATGACACTTTATGAATGAGGAATACTCACAGCTTGACTTGGCTTCAGATTTTTTCACTGATTTGCTTTTAGTCACTTTCTTCCTGCAGAGGAGAAAAACAATTTAAATTGATGTAAATAAAAAAGCCAGCAGGTTGTTGTGACAGCAGTTTTGTACACTTCATGTTGTCACACTCACGTTGGTTCTGGGGCTTTGAGAGCCAGGGGTAGGAAGTCCATGTCGCTGTCAGCTTTGCTGCTGGGCTCAGGGACGAAGCTGGAATCATCATCACTGACCGCAGCTTTCCGTTTGGGGGCGCTCTTCTTTGCCCAGTCAAATTCATCATCACTGCTGGACACTCTGGTTTTTACTGCCACTAAATGTACAGACAACAGGAAGGAGAATGTCATCTGAGTGGATTTCCTATAAAAAAAATGATGTGTTATCAAAGTGTTTTGGTTAGGGTTTGATCAAGATAAGAAAGTCAATTAGCTCCAGGAAATGAGCTGAATGAGTGTTTCTGTTACATAATCTTGAGTGTTTGTGGAGTTAGTACATCTTATCAAGCTGCTTGAGTAAGCAAAGAGTTTGGGAGGAATGTGCCGAGTCATGGAACGTGAAAAGAAGCAGTGAAATCATCAGATCAGATCAGATACAATAAAGGAGGCATCTTGAGTTATGTGTTCACCTTTCTCCTTTGGTAAAACATCTTCCTCCATCTCTTCCTCACTGACATCTGATATCTCGTCGGACTCGTCATCAGACCACGGGTTCCTCTGGGCTTTCTTGGTGACAGGCTTGAACTGGAGGGTGCTCTGCTTTTTGGTCTTTGGTGGTGCTGTAGAACAATGAGTCTCTTTGTCATCTGTGACTAAAAAGAATCACTACAACAGTCGATCTGGATCCAGGAGGTTTGAATCCATTCATACCTTTTTCCTTCGGCTGAGCTTTAGTCTTCTTGCTCAGTCGTGCAGCCAAACTCATCTCTTCACTCGGCTCTACATTCTCCGCCTCTTCTCCAAACTCCATCTTCATCGCCAATTCTTCCTTCTACAGTTTCAGAAACCAGGATGAGCAGACATAAATAACACTAATCCATTATGAAAAGTGACAATAAGCAGTTTATTGGGGTGGTTTGTCAAACTTGAAGTCAAAATACCTTCTTCCTGCCTTTCTGGGTGACGGCCTTCTTGTTGGCTTCAGCCTTCATGGTGCTGGTGACACGTGGAACAACACGGCGACCCTGTGGTGTGGCTTGAGTCTCCTCCTTCACCTTGACTGCTTTGGTTTTCCCCTTCACTTTAATCGGCTTGCTCTCCATCTTTTCTTTAGCCTCACAGTTCTGAGAACAAGTTCATGGAAATATTCAACAACTCCAAATGTAAAATGGATTTATTCACATGTGTAATGACCAGAATTAGCAGTACAGAACCATGGAGAACATTAAGGCAGCACAATATTTTATTATTTTAGTATTATCATCAGGATACGTACCTGCGCAATTTTCTTATTGCAAAGTAGATAACACTGCAATATTTTTGAGCCTTTCAGGTTTCTGTAGCCTATCTACTCCCAAACATAGAACTAATAGCTCTAAATGGACATTTGTATATTTAACCACATTATATGCAGCAACTCACATAGTTAGAGCACCTTCTGAGCGCTCTGTCATCTCACCTGCTGTTATCAGGGTCAGGCTGAGTGACAGGATAAGGATAAAATCATGGATTTGAGAGACTTAAATGATGGAACTTTTGTGCAGGAAGCATTATTATAAAGTCTGACTTGATGTGAGAAGAATCACTTGCAGTCAGTCGTATAGATCAATATGAATAATTTACAGATATCAATATGATTAAGGAGAATTCAACTGAACAGAGTGAAGCATGAAACTTAAAAAACTATTGCACTGAACATTGCAGAAAACAAAAATATCTCAATGTCGTGCAGCCCTCGAGGACATGCTGTGATGAATACAGTGAATATTCAGAGAGTGAGAGTGCAGACAGATGGAGGTAATACCTCAAGTTCCTCTGAGAAAGCAGCCAGGTCCTCCTTCCACAGGTCTGTTGGAGTCTTCTTCTTCAGGGTGTTCAGCTCATTCATCTACAAAACAAACATTAATAGTCCATCAAGCTGTATCCAAAGGGAAGAATCAAAGATTATACTTTATTACACTGCTTCACCTTAGCATCCCTCTGTTTGCACAGCTCCTCCTTCTTCTCTTTGGTCAGGAACCACATGGGCATGCTCAGCAGGTAGTTGTAGTCCGGTCCACTGGTGTCCTCCTGCTCTGCCTCCTCCTCGTTTTCACCCTCTGCCTCCTCTTCGCTCTGAGAGCAAACACACTGGTTACCTCTCAGATGGAGACAGATTATTTGTTACACCTGAAAGTCTAATGGTTCTGAGTGTTTTACCTTCTCCTGAGACTGTTTCCAGGCTTTGACAGGGTCAGAGTCATAACCCATCTCCTGCAGCATACGGATCAGGTCTTTCTTAGCCTTGTTTTCTACATGAAGAGGAACAATATTAGCACTTATGCTGTAATTCATGAAAATGAAGTGACTGTAAAAAGCTGCTTACCGATAACCAAGGTGCCCTGGATTTTCTCCAGGATGAAGCGGGCCTGGTTGCTTAGTTTGGCACTCTCAGCCCCGAGCATACCAGCCAGCCAGTCCTTCCTCAGCTCGTAGTACTTCATCCTCAGCTCAAAGAATTCCTTCAGAATATCCTGAACGGTGTCATATTTCTTCAGGCTGCCCACATGGTCGAAGAGAACCTGAACAGGAAAACAACAAACTCCAGATTTAGGACTTTTTTAAAAACCATCTATGACTGTATATTTACTGATATGAAAACTTTATGTTACACTTTTTACCATTGAGTTACAAGTGAGAGGGTTCTGAAGTTTGAAAACTTTGTGGAGTCCAGCAGCTTCTGCCTCCAAAAGTTTCTCTGGGGCCATTTTGACCACAAAACGAACGGTGACATCGGTGTGGTACTCTTTGTAGTCTGTGATCAGAGGAGGAACTTTTTCTGTGCCATTCAACATCGGCTCCAGCACGTTTTCTTTGTAGACCTATAGAGAAGAAAACCACAATTAAAGAGTAAAAAAATGGCCTTGACAGTGCTTCAGAATGAACAGGAGTTAAATCACCAGGCCTGTAGCTCAGAGTAATAACTGCTGTCATGCTGCTTTAATCTTTGACTGTGTGGATGTAAACACACACAGATGACACCCATCACCTCAGAACATTCCTGATTATCTTTTGTTGCTTCCATTCACTACAAATCAAAGAGCAGCAACAGCCTTAGAGACTGACCTGTGTCCAGGATTTGACCGGCAACTCAGAGATTTCAATGGTGGTGGAATCAATGATGGACACCTCTCCGCTGTTCAAGTACTGGTTTTCCATCAACTGATCGATGGTTCCTTTAAAGCCTTTGTAGCTTGGGAGCTGGAGAGCAGAGAGATTAAACACTTGAGTCATCCTGTGCACACTTAAAGAAAATAGACCACAAAGATAATTCCTGTCCTGACCATAGGCAGAGGCTCGTCTCCGTTGAGCATGCGGTGAATGTTGCTGACGATCTCTCGGACGTCATAGTTGGGGAGCTTGCTGGCCCAGCCTGTGCCGATACCATCTGACCCGTTCACCAGCACCATGGGGATGATGGGAATGTACCACTCAGGCTCTACACGCTGGTTATCATCGTAGATGTACTTGAGCAGATTGTCATCCACGGGTGGGAAAATGAGGCGAGTGAGGGTGCTGGAAGGAAAAGGAAAGTTTCAGAAACCTTTAAACCTCCAAATTAACCTGCTTCATATTATCCAACTGTGTGAAGGAAGTCTGTAGGATCTGATCTGGCTACTGCTGCTGACCTGAGCATGGTGAAGATGTATCGAGGGCTGGCACAGTCCTTGCCTCCGTGCAGCCTGGTTCCAAACTGACCCAGAGGCTGAAGAAGGTTCAAGTTGTTGCTTCCCACAAAGTTCTGGGCTAAACCAATGATGGTGGACATCAGAGAGCCCTGAAGAAGGAAAAATTTGAGATAAATCAAAGAAAACACAGCAAGGATAGAACAATGACTGCTGCAGAAAACTAAAATGTACTATTGTACGAAAGAGACACGGCGTTGCGTTAATGTGGATGTGAGGAGAATCTGTTTGAAACTGATAGCAGCGGCCCCTTCAGAGGACTCACACAAACTGTCTAACTTTTCTACCTTCAAAATAACTTTGAATTGGATACAATTCGACGAGGTAATGTATTTATACACAGTAATATAACACTGTTGTTTGAAACTTGACAAGCAAACGTTTTAAGTTTTCCCCAATCTGTCAAACAGTCCAGTATTCAACATTACTACTCAATAAATCACACAAATTGTTTACAGCAGAGAAAAGGCCTGATCTCTCTTCTCATTGCTAAGATTTGTAAGCTGATGTGGTGATGTCACAGGGATTTCGGTTAGCCGCAAACCTGATCAAAAACTAAGAAGTAAGCCTTTAGAAAAAAACCTGTTAGCACTGATAACCTTGCTTTGAGTTGTAGATGACGATCAGTCAGACATCTATATATGAGACTTTTTCAAGATCACTTAGAAAGTCCTAACAGTCCCTTTAAACAGAGCAAAACCACTAAGAGAGCAGTCTGAGATGTAATGTTTCACCTCTCCATGGTGATAGGCTGACATCTCAGCCACTGATCCGGCCAGCTGGGCCACCTTCACCTCCCTCTTGTCATTCCTCTTCATACAACAGAACACCACCTTCCTCTGACCTGGTTTCAAACCTGAGGTGGACACAAACACATGAAGACGTTACACCACACTGTCAAGTGTCAGATGTTTGAGAGGAGGTCCCTTCTGCCCTCATAAAAGCTTCACTCACCGTCCACCAGGCAGGGAATGGACCTCTCGTTGTCAGAGTTAGAGAAGAGAACCAGCTCCTTGTTGACAAAGTCGTTGTAGGAGAGGGACTTGGTGGCCTCTCCATACAGGTAGTCCTTTGAAGGGGACAGCACAAAACAGAGTGTTCAGAGAAAGCAGCAATAAAGTACAAGAAGCCTGTGATTTGTTAGGGCATTACCTCTGGCAGGTTGTGCTCCCTGCGCTGGCGCCGGTCCATCATGAAGGCTGTCAGCCACTCTTTTCTCTCGTCTACTTTCTTTTTGCTAAAGGCCTGAGCAACAGTACAAACAAAGACTTGAAAATCAATAACAGCAGTCAGTAACTCCTTTCTTAACTTTGAGACGACTCAGTGAGTCTTTGATTGCACAGAAAGGTCAGCCTGCTGCAAAAAGGAATGAGTGCAAGAGGAGTGAAACATCTTACAAGGGTGATAGCTTCATCGTCTTCAGGACCACAGTACTTGAATGGGATTCTGTGTCTCTGCATGTCAGAGAAGTACTCCTTGGCCTCCTGAGATGTGCTGGTTCCCAAACCTACAGAAGAAAAACATCCATTAGATATATCTGCACAGTGACACTGAAATAAAAATCAAACATTCACCAGGTAGGAAGGATTGCTTACTTGTCGCCTTTACTACCACACAGGGGTTTAAAACAAACCTTTGTAGTATTTGATTTTCCAAGATTTGATGTTGGGCTGACTGTCCTTCCATGCATTGTACTCTGGGATGCTGTAGAAGGAAATCTGATTCTTCTTGTTAGTCGCCTAAAGAGGAAGAAAAAAAGAGAAGTCAGCAATATGCTCCTCTGAAGGGAAATACTGAGTTACAACAGTTCTTGAGTTGAGACAGCAGATGGCAGTGATGTTACAACTGAAAACATGCTGCTCTCGGGACAGAAAGCCCTTTCTCTTTCCAGTTCAACATTATATTTCATAAAATCCTTTCTACGTCCTAAAATTTTTCCCAAACAGATAGAAAATGTACTCAATGATTTTCTACAAACAGATATTTACCTTGATGATGGGGGTGATGAACTCTTCCAGGAAGTTGTGACGCAGCAGAGAAGGCCAGTTATGGTGGATGAAGTTGATGAAGAGCCCTTTAATGTGAGAGCCATCCTGGTCCTGTTATAATCAAAGAAAACAAACACATTCATGTTAAACTATCTATAAAGTTTAGGATTTATTCTGCTGGAGCTTCAACATGTTCTTCAACAATTAGGTTTTAAAAGAGAGGCCAAACTAGCATCTGAATAAAAAGATCAGATGAAGATGTCAGTGCACCTGATCTGTCATGATCATGATCTTTCCATAGCGCAGAGTTCTGAGGGATTCTGGGTCGCTGTAGTTCTTCTTGTACTGAAGGCCGAGGATCTTAATAATGTTGTTGATTTCAGCATTCTCCATGATCTGAAAAAAAAGGATGCATTAATATGTATTCATATATTGCATTATTTACTGAACTAGAATTTTAAATTGCTTATGCCCATCAAGGTCGAGTGGGAATTTATTCACAACCAACCTGATCATTTTTACATGATTCTGGGCTCACTTTAAGTGTTTCTTATTTTGAGGCAAAACATAAACAAAAATGAAATAAACATTCACTTCCACTTACAATTTCTTTTATGAACCCTGATCTGAGCCACAGCAACAACAACAAACAAGTATACATGAACAAATACATCCTGGATAGTTTGAAAATATCTTCAATAAAAAAAAGCCTTAATGCCAAAATGAGGATGTGGTAAGAGATTCAACGATCAGAATGATTTCACCATGTTCATCTCTGATAATTGTTTCTTTGAAATTAATACACAAAGATAAATGACAGAGAACCTAAATATATTGCATTTTTAAAATTAAAACTGGGGGATTATTTTGTGGGGTTTGGACCATTTCTGTTTTATTTGTACCTTAATTTCCTGATAATGCATGTGCCTTCTTTATCTCCTTTTCATTGTGACAGGTTAACAAACCAAGTGCAAAATATATATAAAAGTATTAACACTACATTATACAAATGTTGTATTACTTGACCAATTATTTTTATTGTTTTACTACATTTTCTTCTTGAAATCTTGCTTGAAATCCTACCCCCTGTTGGGATGGGGATAATCCTGGTTTTTTTTGGGGGGGGTCAAAATTGTATAAGTTCTTCTGACAAGTTTTGAACAACACAAAGTGTTTGGTCCACATCAAAAAGAAAGATTGTGCAGATGGCCTAGTGGTTCAGTTCTGGCCACAGACAGGATTCACCCTCGCACATGCAGCCTGGGTCTGAATCCAGCCTGTGGCCACTTTCCTGCATGTCACTCCTCACCTACCCACTTTCCTGTATTATCCACTGTCTCTGTCCTCTCTCCTATCCAAATAAAGGCACAAAGCCCAAAAAGTAACTTTAAAACTAAGATCCATGAATCCGATAATCATAATCCAATCAGACAACTTTATAACAACAGGCCCAATGATGTGGGCCCCTGGAACCTACTTAAAAAAATAAATCATTCATTTATAGACAGCGAAATGTTGAGGAGGCTAACCTGTTTAAGAGAGGCCTCCCGCACGTTGAGAATTTTTCCCCTAAGAGGGAAGACGCCATAGCGGTCTCTGCCCACCACTCCCAGCCCAGACACAGCCAGTGTCTTGGCTGAGTCTCCCTCAGTGAGGATCAGAGTGCAGCTGCTGGAGTTCTTCCCACCTGGCAGGGAAAATTTATGTACCACATTATGACGATGGGAGATCTTTCTTTCCTTCCTGTAAAACTTGAGGAAAAGATTTTCAATTCTACCTGCATCGTTGGCATCGTCCAGTTTGGGCACCCCCTTGATCTTTGTGTGTTTCACAGCTGAGCATTTCTTGTTGAGCTGGGTCTGGGCCTTGAACTTCACCCAGTTCATGATACTTTCCACAATCCCACAAGACAAAGCCTTCAGAGAGCAGACAGTGGAATGAAAAAGTGGAACCAGAAAGAGAGTGAGTCTGGTCACACAGATGTAATTCCAAATTCAGTTTGATTGGTACCTGTTTGATGAACTTGTCACCAAGAGGGCAAGTGGAGCCAAAGCTCTTCTGCTGCAGAGTCATGTTCTCTTTAGTCTGAGAGTCGAAGGTCGGGTTCTCGATCAGACAGTTGACAAACAGCCAGATGTGATTCTTCACCTGGATAAAAAGAAGAGGAAGACTCTTGGCTCTGGATTTAGGACGCTATTTAATTTTGGGGGCTACAGGCACAGCAGCGTGACGGTACCTGGAAGGGTTTGACAGCCACTCCTGCCTTGTTTTTCTTCTTCACCACCTCAACAAACTTGCTGACTATCTGGTCAGCCACGTAGTCGACGTGCCTCCCTCCCTGAGGCCCAGACAGAAAACACAAAATCCCATTTACAGAACAAATGTCATAAGTCTTGATCACAGTGACACAAAGTGGCCTGGAGGGCAGCCAAACTTGTACTTAGCTGACAAAGGACCCTGGTCTACTGCTTTAGTCAGCCTCTAAATGCTTCATAGCAGCGCCAAAATTTAATTTTAACCATGGCTGACAACGCAAGATAAATTAAAACTGGCGCACAATATTCCAGCACTTAGACAATTAAAGAATTAGTTTGGCAGAGCAGTCAAAACATGAGCTTATTGAATTACTCTGCTACACACATATAGAAACATTTAATGCACAATAAAAGCTGTAATCCACTTTGACTTTACCTTGGTGGTGGCAATACTGTTGACAAAGCTGACTTGCTGGAAACCTTTCTCGCTCATAGTGAGGCAGACCTCCCAGCGCTCATTGACAACCTCATGGGTCACGGTGAGGGCGTTACCAACCTCGTCCACTTTGTTCTCCAAGTACATGTCCACGTAGTTACGGAAACCAGAGATCTGGAGCAGAAACAGAGTAGTTCTTTTAAGTGAGAGCCAGAATATTTAACTGAAGACTTGAGCAATGATCAGTGAAATTGTTTCAAACGGTAAAATCTTAAAGGTAATAAACTCAAACTCTGTAGAGATAAGTGATGTGCTAAGTCCATTTTGCTTTAATGAGTCTAATATTGAAGCATTATGATGGTTACAAGACATAAAAGAAAGACTTGAGTTTACACAAAGCATAAACTTTTACAATCTCCAAAAGGAAAAAAATAAAGTGCTATATCTTCAGATTTAAGAGGATAAAAAAAAGTTTTGAAAGTGTTCCAGACAGCAGCACAGAAACTTACAGGCAGTTTCTTGCCATTGAAGTACACACGGAGACCTTTTGCCGCCCCAGCGATGTCATAAGCTCTCCTGGTCATCAGAGCTACAGTATCTTTGTCCAAGATGCTCATCTTAAACTTGGGAAGGTCAGGCCTGAAGGTGATGCATGTGAATTCGTCTCCATCAAAGGGAGCAATTTTAGCTTCTCCTGCTCTGCCCATGTTGTCAAACCAAGTCTGGAGAAAGAAAGAGATGCTTTAAAATGACATTTCTCTTCCTATGACCAAAAAAGCCACGAAAGGACAAATAAGTGGAAAGCTCCTTTTCCTACCTGCTTGAAGGTCTTCTTTGAGTCTTTACAGGCCGTCTCCACGGTAAACTTGGTGCTGAAGATGTTGCAAAGCTTTGCACCATATCCATTACGTCCACCTGAGGAACATTTATAGGAGTTAAAGTGTGAATGAGGAGACTTAACATTAAACCTACTGATCAAACACTAAATATAACTGTTTATACCTTCTACAAAACCTGAATGCAGCTTTTATTTACACTTTTACCTATTGGGATCATATTTTCAAAGTTGGCAGTACCTTTGTTGTGCTATTTTTAGGCAAGAATAAGTCTATGATACGTCATCGGTCACAGTTTCATTCTTAACTGCCACCACAGCCATTCTGGTGTAAATTTGAAGTTTACTTATTGTTTTGCTTTATCCCCACACAAACGTATTCACAGATTCCCTAAAAAGTCTCACCTGTGACTTTTTTCTCGTCATCGTCATAGTTACTGGAGGTGAGCAGCTGTCCGAAGATAAGAGCTGGCACAAAAACCTTCTCCACCTTGTGCTCCACCACAGGAATACCCTTCCCATTATTCCACACACTGATGGTGTTGTTCTCACTGCACAGAGAAATACACACTTACATGAGATGACATGACGTGCCACTGGAAAATCAGGGGAGTCAGTAGAAAATAAGAGATGCAGGCTGAGAGTTTTGGATATTTGACATTACGTACACATCAATGTTCACTTTGATGCAGGACATGTTCTTATCCCTCTGCTTGTTGTCAGCTGCATTCACTACAAAAAGAATATAAAAAGTTACACAGGTTGTGGAAGGGTGGGACACATTTTGATTGTGCACGTTTTTATAATTACAGGACCTTTTTACTCACCAAGGATCTCATCAAAAATCTTGTAAAGTCCAGGAACAAAAGTCACATCACGGCAGTTCAATCCAACATCCTTATCATACACCCACATTTGCTGCAGAGAAAGGCCAACAGTGAGCTCAAAAATCACACATTAATCTGTCGAGGTGTAGGCTATCCATTTGTTTTTCCATTAAAGGCTGATTCACATCATGCATTTCAGCACTGAGGTCAACTTTCTTCAGAATATATCTAAAATGGTCCGCCCACGCTGGAGCTCTTCTGAGATCCACCAGAGGACTTAAATCAATGAAGATACATCAGAGGTGTCATCCTTTACAAAGACTCTGACATCACTGTATGACTTCTTACCTGGGTGACAGGCTCCACAGAGCCAATGTAGGAGTCTGGACGCAGCAAGATGTGCTCTAGCTGAGTCTTCTTCTGATAGATCCTCTCCACAGACAGCCTCTTCGGATCCTTCTTCGTTTTCTGCACTGGCTTGTTTTCCAGAAAGTTCTGTGACAAATGATACAGGATGATAATTTAGGTTAATATCTAGGAGATAAAGTTCACAATTTTGACATTTAGTTTTGTTCCAAAGTCAATGAATACATACATATTCTGAATCTTGTTGAGTTGTACATTACAAACATTAATGTCATAGAAATATACACAGCTGAGCTCCAAAAGTAAGGGGTAAATTGGATTTGAATAAGAGTTCTATCCCTAGTGAAGTAAAAGTAGTTAAGACAAAGTAGGAAACAACACATGAAAATAAAATACAAGTGTGTCAGAGGGTTAACAGAGAACGGAAGAGACAAGAGTCTATAGCAGGTATGTTCAAACTCAGGCACGGGGGCCACATCCAGCCCTTTGAATGCCCCTGTCAGGCCCGCAGGAGGTCAATCATAGGTCAGAATATAAATGAAAAAATAATTTCAATATAACTGTGTTACTCTTAATTTCAAAAGCATGACATTTCCATTATTTCCATTTGGACACACTTGTGCATATGAGCCCTGCATAAACAGAGACAATGATGAAGTTCAACAAAAAAACAAATCAAGATCATCTATCACTGATGATCACTCCTCAGAAATTCAACCAGATTTCAGTGAGCTTGTTGTATAAATTTGCTTCAGATCTATACAGTATGTGTGGAACTAAAAAGCTTACTGTTCATCACTTCCATAGGAGTATTTTCCTGTTGGACTCTCACCACACTTTCACATATCTACAGAAATTCCTTATTCTTCTTGTGGTTACCAGTTGCAGATAATCAAAATATACAAATAAGAGCATTTTAAAACGGGGTGGTTAACTGCGCAGAATCGAGTGTGTGTTCTTGTTGGTGTGGCCCTCAGAAACTAATCAGGTTTCTCATGTGGCCCCTTGTAAAAATGAATTGCCCACCCCTGGTCTGTGAGGTAAGTCTCTTGCGGTCAAGCTTTTATTATTCATGCAAATACAAGTTTTTATTGCTTATCAGGTTACTACGTCGAACTGTTTTCTCAAAATTGTCTCTGCGTCACGATATTAAGATGATGTCAAGAATAGTTCTGCCATTTGTGACCGATAAAATTCACTGTGTTGACATTTCTTGAGAGTGGTGCGTTCAATGTGAATATTTAAACGTTGTCTGCGATGTCATTACGGCTACGACATATGTTATTTGACGTGTTAACTCTTTGCCGAAATGAACTTTATTGGTATCTAAACCATTTTTGACCGTTGCTAAACTGTTAGCCAGCGCTGCATAACAAATACTGAAAAGACTAATTTACCTTCAGTGGTTCGGCCATTTTCGTCTCGTAGCTGCAAACCAAATAAACAAACTTTCTTACTAACGCTGACTAAACTTACAGCTATTTGTCTTTATTTCTTGTCCCTGACTGCTCTAAAAAGTCCAGTGACCGAGCGGAGACGCTTCACTGAATATTCGAATATTGGAGGAAAAGCTCGCGCCAGTCACGCCGACCAATCAAACGGCGCGTTTCTTCTTCGCCTATTTTTGAATTCAAAGTAGCTGTTGTCAATGGTTTGAAGCAATTTACCGCCACCTTTCATAGATTTTTGTTTCACTGACCAAGCTGTTCCAGTTTCTTGCTTGCAGTTTGAAAAAAGCTGTGAAAGCCTTTTAAAAAAAAAAAAAAAAAAAAAAAAAAAAAAAAAAAAAAAAAAAAAAAAAAAAAAGGTCGTAACTAAATTATGGTTTATCAACGCATTTATTAGATACAGACTTTAGGAAGTCACAAAATAAAACCCCTGACCCAGTCTTTCTCACAGCCATTACAGCTCTGCATTTGTTTCCTTTATTGCCTTTCTCCTCCTCAGCTCTTCATACACTTTTTCCTTGTATTTCTAATCCCTCAGGGAAGCCAAAAGAGATAAATCTTCAGAAGAAAGCCATCTGGAGTCTTTTATGATCAAATCTTAAATAAATTAAGAAGACTTCCTCTCTCCAGCTTTCTAACACTCTGTGCACTTATAGATTTCTCAACTTTATAATATGATAGCTTCTTATTGCCCTCCACCCATCAATCCTGCATTTCCTGTCATTTTTTCTTGTTTTATTACTGCTTCTACTTTATTTGTTGCACTTTTAGCAATTTTGTCTGCTCTGTCATTCTCTTTATTGCCTACGAAGGCAGGCACACGACCTTAAAGTATATCATTGCAAAATTGTCCGAGAGGGCTCCAGTGAATTTTCTGGTGCAAGATCTTCTCTTATTCATTTCATTGATTTTAAACTGACAAGACAAGACACAGAATCCATGCGGGATACCACTCTATTGACTTAACTTTTCAAACCACTACGGACCTTTCTAACTCCCAATGTTCCAGGAGTAATAAATAAAAGATGAGTGGATGGACGTGTTTGAGTTTGACTGGTACCTGTACTTGTAGTCTTCAAAGTGTATTTTTTGGGGGGTACACAGTCAGTTACAGAGCATGACGAAGCATCTGTGTATTCAATCAACTTCCTGAGAGTTAATAAAAGATAATGAGTTATGTGCTTGTGAGTACAGAAAACATGACAGAGAATACGGTGAAATGGCAGAGTATGGTTTATGCAATGGCTATATACTGCAAAAATAAGCATTACTGGAAATTTGACAACAACACACACTGTCATACCCTGACAGAACATGCATAGCTTAAACATTGTATATATTTCTCTTGTAGTGCTGTCACAGAGTATGAACAGTGTGTTGTTTCTCATTGTTTTTGGCAGTACTGCAAGACACTGGAAACAAAGACTATCAGATAAATGTGCTGACTTTGAGCTTTCGAGGTGTCAGGGGAGGATTATTGGGTGAGAAGTGTTGGAATCTTAGCCGTTCACCCCTGGGGGGCCTTGTATAAAAAGGGATACACTTTCAGCACAGTTCAGTGGATATTGATGTTAACACCATTAGACTTCAGAGTCAGCATATAGCCTCAGAGCTTCATTTGTTGCACTGTGTGTACTGTACAATTACATTTTGACATCATTTGAAAATGCTTAAAACACCATTTTTCAGAAGTTTTGGCCCTTATACACATGACTTTCTAATTCCAATATTTCAAGGCAGATGGGAAAGAGCGGCAGAAAGAGCTCTGAGTTTTTGTAACAGACACAGAGAGGTCAATAATATTTTATACAAGCACATGAGCTTGGGCCAGCTACAAACAGTCATTTCTGTTCTAATGTCAGCTCATACAATTCGATTATTTCCTCAATAAAATATGTCTAACTCAATTAGTGGACAACTCATGGACTCATGGGCTGAGCTTCTTTTTGCAGGATTCACCAAGACTAGAGAAACTTTGATCCTTACAGCTGCATGATGGTATTCAGGTTCATAAAGAAGTTTTAATATGCAGCATCTGTGCACAGTGAATCTTATTTACATCTTTCCTTGGAGCCTCACTGGGAGAGTCAGTAAATAATTGAACACTGAAAAGTCAAGCATTCATAAATAGTCAACAGGCACTGATGTAGAGTGGGATAGGTGATAACTGCTCCTCATGCACAGACAATAAATACTGCAGTTCATGATGTGTCAAATTTTTATTGATTCATAATAAAACGTAGAGGAGTGAGAGTACTGGTTCACCAGACAGCCAATGATACAAACTGTGGCAGCTCAATTCCAAGTTAAA
Source organism: Thalassoma bifasciatum (assembly GCA_008086565.1). Lineage (NCBI taxonomy): Eukaryota > Metazoa > Chordata > Actinopteri > Labriformes > Labridae > Thalassoma > Thalassoma bifasciatum. Next base: position 3,992 of record RPOG01005010.1, on the reverse strand, counting down.
GCAGAGCTCATTCTCTGTAAAAGAAAAAAGAAAATGCTTTAGTAAATAGATTGCAAACCTTTAACAATAGCTGGGTGGCACATTGTTATTTTTGACGTCCAACTAGGGCTGGGCAATTCATTGCAAATTAGAGTAAACCGCACTGTGGCCTGCTGCAATATTCTAATTGCAGACAGTGCAATGTTTCCGTAACCTCAAATATGTCAGAATTTTTGCATTTATTATTCAGAGGAGTGGCAAAAAGCAGCAATAAAAGTAAGCTCAAGTTGGCAAAAATGGTCAAAAGGCAGCAAAAGTTTGCAAGAAAATTGGGAGGAAACTGAGAAGATGGTCGGTAAGTCACAAAAACTGATCTAAAAGTGGCATAAAAGAAGGGAGGAGTGACTAAAATGGGCAAAAAGCAGTCACAAGAACAAAAGAAAATGTCATGTGTTGCTGTCATGCTGTAATTAATGTCAATGTTTATTTCCAAAACTGTGTTTTTTCAACAACACGTAAGCTGGGGAACTGAAAAATAATCACACCATCAATCGCAATTGCAACACGAGGAAAAATAATCAAAATCAGATTAATTTTGCAAATCGTTCAGCCCTACATTTAACCCATGGAATATTTGATTATCAGATCTAAGTGTAGTTTTCTACGATATCTGGTCCCCATTCCTGAAATACAATGGAACTAGACTAACAGACATTGTACCAAGGGGTCTGATAGACCATAGGAATGTATGATCATGATACCTATTTGTATGTTAAGATGTTATCATACAGAGGGTTGTAAAGTTGGGACACTGGCTCTCCCCTACTGACCTGTGTTATTTGTGATTTTTTTTTTTTACGTGTGAGGTGTAACAGGACCCCAATGTTTTTGTGTTTTTTTTTTTTATATTTGTTGTCCCATCACATTCTTCCGTAATATTCCTGTTGCTGTTCTGTGCACTGTCTCCTTGAAATGGGATCCCTCCCTATATTTCTTCCATTGGTCACACAGATCATCTTTGTGAATCTGTTTAATGATTTCCATTTGGGGTAAAAATAAAAAAAAAAAAAAAAAAATCAGCTTTATATTTTCCTCCTGCTGCAGGACTTTAACTAAATGTGCGCAGAATAAAAGAAGCAAATAAGCAGGGAGCTCACTTGGTGGTTTCTGGAAGGGAGCAAGGAAGCTCTTAAGTGGCCAAATCACACATTCTGACTCCAATTAACTTCTTGTCGATCTAGGGACCACTTAACTGAATTTAAAGCTAGGGCCTTGATACACCTTGCATGCAAATAAATACCTTACAAATGAAAATTAAGACCCCAAAAGGCCCACATTTCTCCATTAATATGTTTAAAGCTGCTGTAAGAACAGTTACATACAATCAATTAAGTTCTCTTTGCCTCAAGTGGATATCCAAGGTTTTGCACTTTGTTTCTTGCATCTCCACATTGGCTCCTTTTTTTTTAAACACCAGAGTTGCTGCTTTACATGTGTTGAGATCTAGGTTCAGCTGACAAAACCCAAAATGTGAGGTTCCTGTCCAAAAGAGGTAAAGAAGTCAGAATCAGGATCAGAAATACTTTATTTATTCCAGGGGGAAATTCAGTGTCACCATTGGTCTGTAATTGGTCACATAATTACAGCAGTCAGAAAATAAAACAGAATGGGGATTATAAAATAACCTATACGTTTCAAGTAGGGCTACAAAAATATAAGATACAAGATAAGCAATATTTACGTTATGAATAAACAAGATTGACTGTATAAAATACATGTTGCATATAGCATAGGTGTACAATATTGCATTGTTGGTCGCAGGTCAAAGTTTGAAACATGCCTATGCCATCAGTATTGTTTGACATCACATGACCAATCTCAAGAAACTCAAACAGAACGTCCTTTAAGGATCCAAAGGGCAGAAAAGCTGTCTTCTGGGGGAAAGGATCTGTAATAGGTTTCGGGAGTGGATTGTCCCCTTTTCCCCAGTGTTCACTTTCAATTATCCCTCATTTATCAATATTCTCTCCCCCTCTCATTTCATCCAATCTCTCTGTCACATGCACAGTGTGTGATAACAGCCCAAAGCTATTCACTGTTTAATAGGCTTATCTCCCCCTGAAGTGTGCTGTTATAGTTTCATAGTGGCACTCTGCTGATGTGTTTTTAAAGCATTAAGCAGAATTTTCCCCCATGACGTACAGCTGTTCAGTTGATGTAAAGAGCTGAAGAAGCAAAGGATTTATAAAAGCACTGTGGTGAAACACTGATTTTACTGAGCAAACACAGACCCTCACATTTCTAGTGTGGTGGTTATCAGTCAATGGAAAACCTGATTTGTTCGACCGCTCCAGCATTCTTATCTGCCTTCCTCTGCTATGCTGCCCACTCCTCTGACCTTGGCATGATAATAATAGGGCTGAGGAGCCGGAGCTAGAGTCCAGCGGATGTAGTGGAGTGAATATACAAAAACACCCACAGCTGCACACATGAATGAAGGAGGAACAGTTTATTTTGGCTCTTGGCATCTTTGGCGGGAAGGAATGATTGATCTCCCTCAAGAAGTAAAAGAGAATGTGCCAGCTGCCCTGATCCTTTTTTATCTGCTGTTGCAGTTGGAGGTTGAGCAGGGAAGCTTCAAAAATAAGGAGTTTTTTTATCTTTCAAACCTGAAACAAAAAAGTAGGCTGGTAGTTATCTCTTTGAAATGATAGCACTCAGATCAATGACGTGAATATCAATGGGGTTAATGTGCATTTTAAAGACTAACTGCAAAGACTACCATTGACTTTACTACAATTTTTCCTCTACTCTTTTTCTAGTGACACTAGTGACGCACTAACACACAGACTTCCCCCTTATCTAGACTGGTGGGCAGCTTGAAACAGGGAGTACTTAGCAACCAAAAATAGTCACCCATCTAAAACAGCCAAGGGACGCAGATTAGACGGACACCCGTGCTCCAAATACCACCTGCTTTCCTCTTTATTTATTGATAGGCTTGTGTTTTCTGTCTGTTGGGGAAGTGGAGGCAAAAGAGACTTGATGTGTCATACGTGTGTGAATAGCTGCATAAGAGGCTGTTTACTGTGGTTTAATATAGGGGGACCAAACGTCCTCTTTTGCACAGACATATCCTCCTTTTTGGTGGTAAAACTATGTCCGGGGGGATTTAATAAAAGTCCTCAAATTGTACAAAACATTTTTTTCAGCTTGTTCTACAGACTATTAATATTTATAATAAAGCACTGCACTGGGCTACTGGCATTATTCTGATGCACCGACATGTCAAGATGTTGAGCAGGAAAACATACTCTGACTGCACACGCTGAGCTCTGAGACAGAAAATGCTGAAGTGGAAATGCACTTTCATAGACAAACTGCACATCTACAGTAACACCCAGCCTTTTGTTATGGTCGTGAGCAGTGTTGAAAAGTCTTTTTTTGGCCAATAGAAAGTCAAAATTTAAGATAAAAAGTCTTGCTCTGTAATAAAAGTGAAAATTTAGAGCTAAAAGGTAAAAGTTAAGGCGATTACGATTAGACTATTGGATTTTTAAATTTCCCTACCAGGGTCAATAAAGTATTTTTTTCATTTAAAGTCAAATTTTGAAAAGTCAAAAATATGAGCTTAAAAGCCAAAATTTTGGGAAAATACAGTCACAATTTGGGGATATTAAAGCCAAAATCTTGAGACGAAAAGTGAAAAGTTTGAGAGAAAAGGTCAAAATCTTGGGGAAAAAAAGCCAAATATTTGAAACAACAAGTCGAAACTATGAGAAAAGTCAAAATTTTGAGCTAAAAAGTTAAAGTTCTAAGATAAAGTGTTGAAACTTTTTGAAATAGACAGAACAATGGGAAAAATGTTGAAATTTTTCCTTTTTTTTTTTTTATCTCAAAACCTTGTCTTTTCTTCTCAAAAAATTTACTTTGTATGTGCCAAAAAGAAATCTCAACAAAGACAGTTTTTTTTTTTTTATTCCACTGGCGGAAATGAGCTTCATTAAATTATT